>JAGKTI010018233.1:0-11155 GCA_018397915.1 Birgus latro | reverse complement strand
TCTCTCTCTCTCTCTCTCCCTCTCTCTCCCTCCCATTTTTCCCTCTTTCTCTCGAGCTCCCTCTGTTCCTCTGAGAATTCTCCTTCACCCAGTACCTTCTGTCTCTTGGATTCTCTTTCGTTTCTTTCAGAATCCCCCCTTCCCTCCCTCCCTTATGATCCTCTCGTCTCCCCCTTTCCTTTATTTTCGATCCTGCTTTCTCGCCCCTCTTTCTCCTTCATCATCCAACCCTCCATTAGCTCTTGTTTACAGTCTGTACATATTTTCATTTCTCATTCTGACTTTTGTGTTCCTTGCTTACTTATGATATATCCATTCTCCCTTGCTACGTATACGTATCCCTAATTTCCTAATCTATCCATAGCCTATTTATAAGGAAAAGGAAATGTAAATTCAATCTCTATGGCTCATTCTGTACATCTTAGGGGAGCATTTCTAGCGATTGTACAGTTTGTGAGAGAGATGTGCCGTTACTGTACAGCACTGAGTGGACATTTGTTTGATAGAAGGTCTCTGTCGTATAAAATGTCTCAACGAGTTTTTAAAAGAAACAGTGAAATGAAATAAGAAAGTCTTTATTTGGCTTTTCACCGGATTACTGAATAAGGCTGCCCAAGGAATGGAAGCTAGCAAATGTAGCTACTAATCAAGGTATTAGCAGAATGTTAGGCAGGTAAGTCCGTCCATTTAGTCTGCTGTGTCGTTTCTGCATACTGATAGGAATCACTACCAGAGAAATAAAGTTAATAATCATCCTCATCGACATTACCCCAGCCCCAAATCCCACCTAAGAGATGGAACCAGGTATAATTCAGAAAAAACAGAAAAAGAAAACACAGAGGCAGGAGAACAATCACGCAGTATGAGTACGCGCAGTGAAATGGCTACACAGTCATTTACAGATTATCCAGGCCAGGGATTTACCTCGCAAATCAAAACCTTCCGTATATTGCCTTTCCATTTAGTTGCCCTACACAGGCACCGCTGGGACAGTCATTCCATCGACTGCCTCGTTAGGAAAAAAAATCACTCTTTGTCATGTGTTTATCCATCTATCTTCCATCCATCCATGCTTTTTGTGCGACTGCCGATTCTTTAGCTCCTCAACTTCCATATCTTGCATTCCTACACACTAATTTACCATATACATCCATCTTTTTAGACAACCACACTTCCTCCGACCTTTAGACAGATTCTTATCTACCTGTTTCACCATTCTCTTTTATTCGACCCTTCTTTACTATACCATCTACGTCTCCTTTATCCTTTTGTCAATATACGTGGTATACCTAGTGACGTAGAGACCAGAATGTTTGTAAAACCCACTATTTGAAGATCATAAAATTATTTTCGTAGTTTGAAGGTTACTACCTTCAGTGTACAATATGTACTAAGATATCAAAGCCATACTATCCTTTCACTATCTCTGGCAATTTTAATTTGATGAAGGTGGCTGACTCTTTCTAAAAATTATGGCTGGAAAATTGTATATAGTGCCAGACCTTAGGAGTAACCAGACGAACTTACCTTGGACTTTTCATTCAGATCCATCAATTATCCTAGGAGGAGTTAAGGCACAAACAGACACCCTCTCTCCCACACCAATAGGCAGGCTGAATCTCGCGCATTGGTATAGGGCGAGGTGCCGAAAATGATGACATCTTTCTTCGCAGTATTAATGAAGATTAAAAAAACTTAAATAGCACCTAGACTGGGGAACATGCAATACGAAGATTGTCTAAAGTAGCTAGTTCTTTTCACAATATCGAACACAGGCTGAGAAGGAAATGCAACCCAGGCATTAAAAGCTGTTAATGGATATGAAATTTTGGAACTTACTAATATATCATAATTCGCTCGTCGATCCATACTACAAGCAATGACTGTAATGTTATTGGTAGCTGCTTCGTCTCATTACCCAAATACTTACTGTTTTAATGGGTCTTCAAACAGTGAAATAATTACTTTGTAAACTGATAGACTGCGATATATTATTTTATAGTGTTACTTGGACAAGTGCTGCGTCTAATTTCAAATCCTCACCTAAACAGGTTCAAGGAAGATTATGCCATAAATTTTCATAACGTCATGCTCGTAATGGCTTGTGGTCGCGCCTTTACTATAGGGATAAATTATAGTCTTAAACTTTGAAGAAAAAAATTTGGTTGAATGAGTAGTCAGAAGCGACTTCACACACACACACACACACACACACACACACGCACACACACACACACACACACACACACACACGCACACACACACACACACACACACACACACACGCACACACACACACACACACACACACACACACGCACACACACACACACACACACACACACACACGCACACACACACACACACACACACACACACACGCACACACACACACACACACACACACACACACGCACACACACACACACACACACACACACACACGCACACACACACACACACACACACACACACACGCACACACACACACACACACACACACACACACGCACACACACACACACACACACACACACACNACGAAAGCGTCTCCTCGCCCATATTAAATGGAATGAAGATGAAAGAGTGAAAATGGTCCTTTAATGAAACGGAGAATATCTTTTATATTTTAATTTTTTCAAAGGAGCAACAAGTGATGAAAGAGATGAATATATAATGGACTCAAAGCTACATAAGTAAATATTCTGGACAGATGATGGCAACTTCTTTCTAAATGTAGAGTGATACACGATTTTTTTTCTGTTATGACACAATGTAGAATATTATGTTAATGTCTTATTCCGGACAAAAGTATTGGTACACACCGCTACGATAAATAACGAGACAAATGAGAGGTGACATTTGAAACCCGTTAATGCAGTCTTAAGAATTTAACAAGTTTTGCAGATTATTATATACAGGTATGTATCAGAATTCTTCGACTAAACAATACATGCTTTTACATTTCCTTCACGTAAATACGTACGGTCATGATACGGGGAAAAAGACAGACCAGTCGTTCTTTTTTCCTGCAGGTTGTTACATCCGCACGAAAAAGCATGAGGTGGTTATGTGTGTGACTCGGTTTGTTTATCCTTCCGTCTGACATTCTGTTCATTTGCAAGGTGAAGAAGAAACTACTAAGGATCATCATAGGAACAAGTGAACAATTTTGGGCCAAAAAAGACAAGGGCAAGGTTAGCTATAACAGATTTGATCCGACTTTTATTATACTTGCCATACCTGGAGGAGAGATGAGGGAGAGGCAAGGGTGACGTGATGAATTCAAGCATGCGTCACAGGGCCATGCCATAGGTTCCAGCCGTTATTTCAAATAGCTCTGATTCAATATGGATCAAATTTGGTAGATGGGATTAAGGTTAGCAACGATAAAACTGATATAATTTCAGAACAATAGATCTAAAGACAAGGTCACAAGGTAAGGTCAAATTAAACACTTCTACTTCGATTTCGACCAAATTTGGTGGAACAGTTGATGGTCAAAGATGAAGTACATCGATATTGACAGCATTCAGTGAAGGGTTAAGGGCACGGGGCAGGGTCAAAGCTTCGTCCTTGAACCGATTGTAGGGAGCGAGTGTGCACTCTCTGAGCGATCCTTGCTTCTCGATTGTAGGGAGCGAGTGTGCACTCTCTGAGCGATCCTTGCTTCTCGATTGTAGGGAGCGAGTGTGCACTCTCTGAGCGATCCTTGCTTCTGTGGGGATGGACAAATTTCAATTTTACTACATACATCAAGATTTGAATGAACGGTGTTACTGGCAGAGAGTCTTCCTACAGTTTTCTTATCGTATGTATTTTTTTTTCTCTCTCTCTCATCAACGCCAGCCAATGCATCCCAGCTTTCCCAGGCAACATCACAGCTTTCCCACGCAACATTAAAGCCGTAAGCACCTAAGTTTTGGTGGCAATAAACTGGGTGATCCCAAAGAAAGAACGGGAGGGAAATGAATGAAGGCAAGATAGATAAACAGATAGATATAAGACAGATATAAGAGAGAGAGTGAGAGAGAGAATCCGATTTATGAACAATTTTCGAACAAATTACCAACAATTTAGGAAGGCAATATTAAAATGGACAAAGTAGCTCAGCAGAAAGCGGCAAAGTTTTAACATGAAATTCGCATACAACCAAATTCAGCGGAACAAGGCGTCATTTACGAAACTTTTTTCTGAACATCCCCGTAACTTCTCCTATAAGCGTTTTGCCTCTGTTTCATTTAAAGTTGTGGTTCGTGGTGTCCTTGTTTCAGTAGTCTGGCTTGAGTTGTCTTGTTTCTCTTGCTTTGAGGGCTTACGTTTGTGGTTTATTTTGCTTTACTCACAGCCAAGTTGTTTTCAGTTGTTTCTTCTCCCAGTAATTTTCCAGCTGTTTTTACTTGACCATTTCTATTTTCTTTCTTTCTCGTCGTTTTAAGCATATTTCCAGTTGTTTCTACGCTTTAATATAATTATATATATATGTATATACATATATATTTTTTTTATCTTCTTGGCCCCTCGCATCACTTATTTTCAATTCAAAGGATTTCTCTAATCTTTTATGAGATTTGTTCTAGTTTCAAAGCATTTTTCTTATTTCAAAGCTTTTTTCTTATTCCAAAGATTTTACTTGCCCTTTCAGCCTTTTCCTAGTCATATCAAAGCTTTTTTTTTTTTTTTTTCTAGATTTGGGGTCTTTTCAAATTCTTCGAAGTATCCATTAATAATCGTTTCAAATCAATCTTCTAGTTCTACGATTGTATTAAGGTTGCAAAACACTAAAGTTCAATAGTTTTCTTTTAGTCTTATATTTTCTTCGCTCTTTTCACAGATTTCTCTGATCGATTCGTTATCTTTTTATAGTTTGGATGCATTTTTCTACTTACAGGCTTTTGATGATGCCTTCAAAATTTTCTGTTAATAACATAATTTTTTAAAAATTTAACTTGAAGCACTATCTCATATTTTTCCTTTCCTTTCGAGCCAGTTCTTAGCTTTTCCTAGGTATAAATTTTTTCCTGGTGATTTTGCAGCTTTTTATTTTATTTTAGCTTCAAACATTTTCCTTGCTGTTTCGATTTTTTTTTTTCTGGTCGTCGCCTACAGTGTTCGGGGGATCCTACTTGCTATTGATCCCGAAATACGAAGTTCTCATTGTGCTGAATGGCGTCAGCGGATTTTATTCAGGTCGAATAAATCCTCAGCAGAAAAATAAATAAATAAATAAAAATGTTCTGCATACTCTAAACTATCTTATTCGGAAAAGAGATGTTCCAGGCTTATCTGAAATGTGAACCTGGTGGACTGCAGGCAAAAGCTGCCCCCAACCTGCAGTCCATCATCCTTCTTTTGGGAATCGGAAGGAAGGTGAGGGACATTTGCATGACCTAACAGTACTGATACGCCGCACAGTCGTTTCAGTACCGCCACGTGAAGATGTCCCTCTCCATCACCATCAGGAGGATTAGGCCCACGATATAACAGAGATCTCTAATGGACTAGTAGATCTATTGTTTTTTTACTTTCTTTTTAATACTCTTATTCTTATTATTGATGTTCTATCTTTTTTTAACATTTCATTTTCACAGAATCCTGTTATTGGTATGATCGCTCTTATACTGTATATTCCGTTGGGGTAACAATTAGCGCTTACATTCCACCGAGAAAAAATAGTGCTTTTGTCGCTATTAACTGTTTGCTTGTCTGTCTGCCTGCCTGCCTGCCCGTCTATCAGTCTGTGTCTCTCTCTCTTTCTCTGTCCACTAAAATATAAAAAGATTAAAAACTTCCGGGAGAATCATGATGAAAATACCTTGTGTCCCTACTGATACAAGTGAGCAATAAGGAAAATTTGATAAGAGTATAACAAAGTAAATGTACAAAAGTCGAACTTGCAATAATTATAAACATGCAAAATGTTTCTGCTTGAGCCAAGGTAATACCAAATGCAAGATGTGTTCCGTAGTTTCTTATAGATTTGACCTACAACAACCTGAAGGAACACCTAGGCGTGATAAGTGTATGCACTTTACTTCCTCCTTTCAGATGTGTCCTTTTTTTTTTTCTTACCGCCTTTCCTTCCCATAATCTTCGTCTAATTCACCTGCTCATTCTTTCAGTTCTCCTCTTTCAGTGCTCATATATAGTCCTGCTTTTTTACCGTTCATGGAGAGGGAAGGAAATGGTTTTGGCCGTATTTTTCTGTGCACCTGCCTGACTTCCTGTATACATGAGCGTCTGTTCGGACTGAATAATATAGCATCTCTCCTATGTCTATTTTGCTCTCATCCACACTTTTCCATATCACCCATGCTTTTTCCCCCCACAGCCGTGTCCGTGTCAGTGTCAGTGTGGACCCTGGTGGCCATCTCCCTGGAGCGGTACTACGCCATCTGTCAGCCGCTTCGGTCGCGCGGCTGGCAGACCCTCTCTCACGCCTACAAGATCATCTCTCTCGTGTGGGTCCTCTCACTCGTCTTCATGGCTCCTATCGCAGCCCTCTCTCAGCTGCTCCCCGTTGGGAATACAAGTAGGTTTTTTCTTTTTGGCTGAATGTTTTGTGGCCTGTTTATTTTTTACCTGAGTACAAAGATACCAGGTAAATGAGAACATCGTGAACGTATCGTTTGCCTGTTTTTTAAAACTTTGAGATTACCCTCCGCTGCACTCAGCCATTAACACTATAGGATCTATTTTGGCAGGGTATATTGCCATGCCCGTTCCCCATCATAAACCCAATTAAGTTCATTCTGCCGATTTTCTTTGTCTTCCAAGCCCATTTCTTTGCTCTATTGCATTTTATTCTTAGAGGATATTTTAAAATAACTCTCGAGGTACTCAAACCACTAATCCCACGACACCATTTTTTCACATGGAGAACTTTACCGTCCCAGCCCCAACTCCCACCAATTTTCTAATCTGTACTACCCAACTCCTTCGCCCACCATGCTCATTTCCTTTCCTCCCTCCATTTTTGATAGTTTCAGAACGCAACGCAGATCATGTGGTCGACGAACGTGTTCTTGGGAGTACGTTCTATTAGTTTTCGTTTTTTACTTTTATTATTATTCACATGCTTATTTCATTTTATTTCATTATATCTTATTTTTCTTTGCGAAGTGTGGGCACAGATACTTTTTGTATATGTTCGCATACATAAAATTACAAATAACGGATGGCACCCCAAATGAAGCTAGAAATTGATGGAACCGTTCTTTTACAGATGTTTGTACACATTTGCAGAAAATTCGCATTTGTTTTTGCCTGTGATGTGGAACTAACATTTTGAGGGCTCGATTTGTGTTAATGACTGGGTGGCTCATTTCACTGACCATGTTGTTTGATAGTTTCAAAAAATTGACGACTTTTCTTTCTTTGTTTATGTAGGACCTATGAGGCAATTAAAGTGATGATGATGATGACGATGGAGATGCATAACCAGCTCTCAGATTTCTTTCCCTCTCGATAATCCCAGTACGCTTTCAGCAATGTTCCTTCCTTCGATCATTTCACATAACCCTCAGTCTCTACAGTCACTCGTCCTTGATTATTTTTTTATTCTTGGAACAATCTCTCTCTCTCTCGTATATTTCCAGTAATATTCCTCACTGACACTTTTGGTCCCCCATCATCCATCCAGATCTCTCTTCCTCGACCAGTCTCGTATGCTCATGAGTATATAAATATACCCTTCTCAATTTCTTATTCCTAGCCTGCCATCATCCAGATTTCTCTCCCTCGATCATTCTCAGATTCTTTCAGCAATTCCATTTTTTTTCCTAATTCCTCGTCTCTTATTCCCCTCTGCCTCCATCATCGTTATAATATATACTGTACTTTTTTTTTTTTTACATCTTCCTTCCCCCTTCGATGCTTTGATCAGAGACCTCTCTCTCTCAAATCCCTTTTCCACCTTTCCCACCTTTTCCCACCAATATCTCTCGTCCTTCCCACCCCAGAACCCTCTTCTTAGCCCTCTGTTTCTTCAGTCACTCTTCTTTCTTCAGGGTGGGGAGATGCATAGGTCAGTATATCTAGCTCGCAACTGGAAGGACGCGAGGTGTATTCGCGGACCAACCAAACTGGTGGACTAGTTTTGTTTTCTCCTTGTCTCTGTTCACTGAAAAATACAATTGGCAACCTGAATGTAAAACTCCTACTGCAGGTTGTATTTTAGGGGAAGACTTCGACTTAGAAAAATAGTGTTTACCATAATGACCCCCGCACAGCCGATAGGTATAAATCTATTTCTTCTTCGTCTTTTTCCACAGGCCGCCACAAATGCCGCGAGATGTGGCCAAGTCTGCACCTGGAACGCGGGTTCAGTATGTTCCTGTGTGGCGCTCTCCTGCTGGTGCCGCTGGTCATTCTGGTGTTTGCCTACTCCTCCATCACCGTCACCCTCTGGCACGGCATGCGGCTCGAGAGGGAGACCGGACAAGGTAGCCGACCCTGTACGTCCAAACTTGACACCGCTGTTGGATCGAGTGCATGACCGCTCCTGTGCCTGGCTGACGGGGTGAAGGGAGGGGATGGCTGCGAATGCCACTGAGGGAGGGGGCTTAGTGCATGAGGGTTAATGCATGATGTAATGGTTAGAGGAGGATGCGTGGATGACTGGATACTGAAGGTGAGGCTTTGTTAGTGCATGGCTCTGGGAAAACGACATGTGGAACTAAGGTATGGTTTAGTGCATGATGGTTAGTGCACGATGCTGTGGTTAGAGAATGATGCTAGGATAACTGTATGCTGAAGGTGAGGTTTTGTTAGTGCATGATTCTGGGGTAATTGCATGTGACTGTGAGGGGATGATTTTAGTGTATGGGGGTAAATGCATGATTGTGGGGTTAGGGATTGATACCAAGATGACTGTAAGCTGGAGGTGAGGCTTTGTTAACGCATGACTTTGGAATAGCAGGATATGAAACTGAAGAATGAGTTTAATGCACAAGAATTTCCGGTTGTGCATGGTGCTGAGGTTAAGAAATAATGCCAAGATAGCTTAGCTGATAATGAAGCTTTGTTCTTGCATGAATCTACTGTAACAGCGTGGAAAACTGAGAAAGTGAGGTATATTATAGGAGTTTGAGTTAGTGCATGAGAATAACTTTAGGAATTCTTGCTAATAATACTATGTGCTGCTGGTAAGGTTTTGTTCCTCAGTTATTCTGGGATAACCGCATGTGAAACTAAGTTGATGGGAACAGACTAGACAGTCCGTTTCCTAATGCCGACAGTATCTCCTCTGGCCACACACCTTCATATGTCGGCGCTTCGGTGAGTAATACCCACCTTCTATAGTTATTATATTTAGTGCTGTCAAATTCAGGATTGGTGTTACGGTACTGGCTGGAGCGTTTGTTCCACGTATGTGGCCTTTTGGAACATCAACTCAGGTTATTTTAATGAAAATCAAATCCACAAACTGTCCCCTGCCCCAGCCTGGGATCGAACTCATTATTCGTACTTGCTGACCGTAGCCCACTGTTTTGTCCACACTGAGATAAACGCATGTGGAAATGAAGAACTGGGTTAGTGTCATGAAGAGAGGATAACTGCATTTTCATGACTTCGGCTCAACCGCATTCTACACTGGAGGGTTAATTTAGTGCATGAGGGCTAGGTACCTGCATAGTACTTTGATAATCGCATGCTGACTGACGAAAGAGGCTAGTGCATGATCTAAGTGTAATCGTTGGTCAAACTGTGGTAAAACTTTGACTTTTAGGTAGCCGTTTGTAGCAGTATTGAAGGTTGGTGAACGATGGTGGGTTATTCTTTCCAGTACGAGGACCTCCTTTATATTCAAATTAGATTTCTCTTACCGAAGGAATTAAAAACGGTCTCAATTACATAGCTCAGGTGATGATGCATTCCTGTTACATCTTTGCCATTGCTAAATGGTTATATATAGCTTAGGACTCACCACTGGAAATGAAGGAGTTGACTTCGTGTGCGTATGAAAGACTGGCTTTGTGTAAGAGGTGGGGTTACCTGCTTACCTCATGGTGAATTGTTGACAGCTTCATGGATATGGATGGATAGCTGTAGGGGCAAGGCCGCGGTTCGGAACTGGCGGATCATGGAAGAATGGAGAAGGGAGGGTCTAGGGACAGACCCTGAGTAGGGTAACCACACCTGTATAGTCTGTTTTAAGTTCTGCAGTGCTATGAATTCATGAATTATATTCTCGCTCTCTGCAGAAAATTAGATTTAGCACTTTTCGAACTGAAAGGATTAGATCTAGCTTTTTTTAACCTCCTCAATAAGGGGTTTTCTTCTAACCTAAATACAGTCATCTGGCAGCGGTAAGATTATTTTTCGAAATGCACGTCATCGGAATGAAGGATATTAAATGTCCTGGCTATTATGCCACACACCTCTTGCGCTGAATTGTTAATATAATTACGGGAAAGACAATGGTGCAGGTTTCACATTTCGATTACATTTCTGATACTTTGCCTATTGTGTCACTGTCAACCTCCCATCACCTTCAAGAGTAACTTTATAATCTTTCGCCGCGAAAAAATGAAGTACTGAATATATATTGTGATTTTAGTAGAATGAAATATGAATTATAAACACTCATACGTCTGTAGCTCTTAAACTTCCATTCGGTCACTGTTCGGTTTTCAAGTTGGGACGTGGATCAGTTTCAAGAAGATAAAGTGAATTGACTGTGACATCTTCATTATATGTTGCTTCTCTGATTTACCTGTATCATTGGAACCAGATGACATTTGTTTTTTAACATAAAAAAGAAAGAACCAAAAGGCTGGAAGTCTGCAAACGAGCTTCTCTTTCAAGGGAAAACTGAACAGAGGAGAGCCAAATTCAAAATCCATTCATCTCGAGATACCTGGAAACATAATAATTATATAAAGATTAGGGGTCAGAGGAAGAGTGACATACAGACTGAGGAAGACAGTTCTATAACTAACCAATTGCATGAATGAAGTGGTAAGAGTATCAGCCATTTCTTGTATTAGCGATCTGAACAGACAAGGGGTGAGAATGCGTTGCTTGTCGGGTGCTACGAGCCCTCTGTAAAGGAAGATGGTTGTAAGTAGGCAGTTTGCAACTGCGGCTATAGCCACTATAAAGGCCAGAAGTTTTAATTTTAGATTTTGTATATATATATATATATATATAT
>JAGKTI010018230.1:0-11530 GCA_018397915.1 Birgus latro | reverse complement strand
GCATTAGTATTTACAAATATATTTCCTGCAGCATCTGCAGTTCCAATAGAAGAAGGCAACATAATGATATAATGAGAGAGAGAGAGAGAGAGAGAGAGAGAGAGAGAGAGAGAGAGAGAGAGAGAGAGAGAGAGAGAGAGAGAGAGAGAGAGAGAGAGAGAGAGAGACGACTTGCAATCGGAAAGCTCAAGCGAATAAAACCTTGGAGACTATTAAAATATCTCCACATGTATTAAAAAGGAAATACAGATTGAAATATCGAAGCCTTTAGCTGAAGTTTTCATGGAGTGGTGAGGTGTCACATGAGACGAAGCTTGCAAACCTAACCCCACTATTTCAAAAAGACAACAAAGCACATTCAGTAAATTACTGCCCAGTTAGTTATCATCAATGGTTTGCAAGTTGTTAGAAACTACTACTATCATTATCCCTTTTGCCTTACGAATTTCTTGGATTTTTACTTCCGCCTACGAAGTTGGGAGGAGGGTATATATTCACTCCTGTTTTTCTGTTTGCCCACAAGATATCTGAAAAAGTTTAGATGGATTTCAGTTAACTTTTGTGGAGGTGTAGGTTACTGGACTAGGAAGAGTTGGTTAAACATTGGTGGTAATCTGAATTCTAAACCCGGTTCAGGACTGTTTTTTTGTTTCTGTTTTGTCTGTTTTTTTGTTTGTCCACAAGATATACAATTGATGAATATCTATTAAATTTTGTGGATATGTAGATCATTGGCCATGGAAGCGCTGCGTACATTCTGGTGGTGATCTGATTTTGAGTCCAGGTTCAGGACTTTTTTTTTTTTCCCCAAGATATCTCAAAAAGTTATTGATGGATTTCAATGAATTTTTGTGGATACGTGGGTCATGGGCCAAGGAAGAGTTGACTGAACTTAGATAGTGATCTGAGTTGTCAAGTATATATAGGTTTTGGCAGAGGTATGGGGACTCTAAGCTTTAGTGACTTATGGTTTCAGTTGTAATGTGTTTGGGTGGATCGGTAACTGGCTTGATAGACAAAAACACAGGGTTGTGATACATGAACATAAATCAGACTGGATAGAGATTAATACTGGCGTGCCACAGGGTTCAGTGTTGGGTCCTATTCTATTTTTATAACATGTAAATGATATTAATGAATTATTGTTTACTAAGATTTCTAAATTTGCTGATGATACGGTAATTAGTGTTATAACAAATACGACATTACATAGACGGGTAATCTGGAATGATCCTGAGCAACTGTTTAATTTGGCTCCAAATATAGCAGATGAATTTAAATAGTAGTAAATGTAAACTGCTAATCATTTGCAATAAATACCTAAGAGCCAGCTATATTATTAATAATATCCGTTTTGAAACTTAAACACTGAAAAAGACGGAGTATAATAAAAAAACTGATCTGAAAAGACTTGGAGTATAATACAAAACTGATCTGAAACCAAACAAACAGTATACATTTGTTTGTAATAAGGCTGTACTGGATATATTTCTTGTGTTCACATATTGTTTCATAAGTACATACTTCATTACCTCCACCAGCCAAGTAGGAGGACTTTAGGTATTCACCTCTGTATGTATGTTTGTACGTTTGTTCTCTCCGACAAAGAGAGTACGTTTTCACCCATGGGTTTTTGTTGGTCTGTTAGCAGGATTACGCAAAAACTAAATGAGAAATTTGGACCAAATACGGAGGATAGATAGTCCATGTCCCAGGAAACAATCTATTAACTTTTGGGAAAGATCGTGATCGTATTACGGATTCTGGATCCGGAAAACAATTTTTTGTGAAACTCTAATCAGTGATGAGAAAACCTAACCGGTTATGAAGAGTAGTTTGGAAATTACGTTGCCCTTGTTGAGAGAACCTCTGTGGTACAGTCTTAGCGTGTACGTTTCACACGCTGGTGGACGCGGGTTCGCCTCCCGCCCGAGTTGTAAAAACTTTGGGAAGCGTTCACCAAGCCACTTACCGCTTTGGCGGACACAAGGGGTGCTGTGGTTGAACTGGTGTCGCCTACTAGTATGCTTGCACCCAGTCGGCTTAGGCGGGCCGATTACACTTGGTTCACAGACTACACACACATCCAAAGCCACTCCAACACAACACTCACACTTACACGCACTTTTCACCCTACATACAATCTCTGCAGAACACCACATGTTGGTGTAGTAGAGATACAGATACATAGATAGACATAGATGCGCTCCACTAAGTGACCTCTAATTTGTTTCTCTGTTTGACCACAAGATATCTAAAACGTTATTGATGGATTTCAATGAGTTTCGCATATGTGTGTCATGGGCCAAGGAAGAGTTGATTAAATTTTGTTGGTGATCTGAGTTCGAATCTCGGCTCAGGACTGTCTTTTGTTTATTTGCCCAAAAGTTATCTCTAACAGTTATTGTTGGATTTCAATGAAATTTTGCGGATATGTGGGTCTGGGCCAAGAGAGACTTGAATAAATTTTGGTGGTGGTCATAGTTGCCTGGTATAGACATTGGCGGAAGTATGTGCTGTCAGATGTGCTAACTTGTTACCATGTTTCATGCATTATTTGATATTTTCTTATATCCTTTTATCTGGTATTATTTGATCTGTAAGGCTCTCATGGATTGTTATTTCTACAGCATCATTATATTTACCTTCATATTCTGCTTTGTGAAATATCCTGGACTTTTTGCTATATTCCTAGTATTACAACCACGTATTAGAAGTATATTTCCTTATCGTTCTTTGGAGTTTGGGCAGGCCTATTGTCTTAGTTTTTTATCACTGAGCGGCGCTGGGACATCGCCATGGCATGACCAAGTATTTGTAGTGAAACAGTATTGGATATATTTGTTTTGTTATTATAATGAATTTATTTACATTACATATACACGTGTGTGGTATGGTACGTGAGGTTGTGTAAGTACGAGGCCATTCCACCCTGTTTTGTCCCTGTACAGGGAATATAAGGGTGTTGTCACACTTCCTCGGAACATGTGACTGACAAAAGGAACCTGGACACAGGATTTTGTCATACTTCCTCGAAACATGTGACTGATAAAAGGAAACTGGACGCAGGATTTCCTCCAAGGTTCAGATTCTGTTCGGTAATGCAGCATCATTATCCCTGTGCATCATTTCATCTTGCCAATCACATGTTTCGAGGAAGTATGACCACATCCTGAGTTAGTGTATTATTTGTTGAAGGCATAGAAATAAACACTGGAATACTAATCACGTGACTTTCCGCAACAAGTAAGTCCGCGACATCGTTTAGGGCTTGAACTGGCACAGACAACAGAATGGTTGTGGAATGCGTTGCAGGTACATGTCGCCAGAAGAGGACACCAGACAGCATGGACAAGGGAATAGCTTTCCATGCATGTCTTATAAAAAATTAGGCAGCAGTAGATGAAATAACGTGGATTACATATTATCGCTTACCAGCTGCTCTTATCAACACAACAGTATGCCTACGACCAAAGATCACAAGTTCCTCTTAATCCCCTCAGATATTCCCGTCCATCCCCTGCAGCATTGTGGTTTAGTTTGAACTTGTCACTTGGAGACTGAAGTATCTAGTAGACTTGTAGATGAGGAATGCAACCAAGAGACTTTCCTCTTCGTTTTCCAAGACTACTTTATAAATTGGCCAGTGCTCACTGGTTTTAACAGGCACACATTCTTTCTATTTCTCCTTTCTCAGAAATCTCCATCCTAGATTTCAAAGCTCACCATCGCCTTCGGCTCTCCTCTCCTGTCACTGATCCACCTGATGAACGAGCCAACATATTTTCTATCTTTAATGACGTAAAGCAGCCTGAACAGCACCCTACCCGTATCCCCGACTGCCTTAGAGAGAGTCCCAACGTACTTGACCTCTTCCTAATCCTTCTGCTTACACTGTTAAGCTTTCCTCTCCGCTGGACTCCTCCGATCACAGCCTTATCACCTTAACCTGTCCTATCACTCCAGCAAGGCCTATGGACCCTCCCAAGAAGTGACTGTTCTGGCACTTTGGAGCTGCTGATTGGGAGGCCCTCAGGCAGAACGTCTTTGATATTCCTTGGAGTGATTACTGCTTCCATGGCCGAGAGCCAATTGAGTGTGCCTTGCACATTATGAAGGTTATTCTCTCAGGCATGGAAGCATACATTCTTTCTCATATCCTATGGCAAATGCAAACAAATTTAAAAACTGGTTTAATCACGCTTGTTCTAATGCTGTCCACAACAAGGAGAGGGTCAACAAAAGGTATTGGAGCCAACCAGCCCTTGAATCTCATCTCTTTTATGTTTCTGCCTGGAATAGTGCTAAGTCTGTTCTCTACTCTGGTAAATATAATTTCCTTCGAACTAAATGCTCTAAACTCTCCAACTCAAATTCTTCCCGCTCCTTCTGGCACCTTGCCAAAAACCTGCATAATAACATTACCTCATCATCCATCCTTCCTCATTTCCACTCTGATGGCTCTGTAGCTATTCTTCACTCAGACTTTTTCCTTCAATTCCACCTTAGAGGATTTCCGTGCTGTTCCTATATCACTTCCCCCCTCTGACTTCCTCATGGCTGACATTAGAATTTCCTAAGTTGAGTTATTTTCAGCCATCACTGGCCTCAATACTAACAAGGCATATGGGTCGGATGGGGTCCCTCCTGTTGTCCTCAAGAACTGTGCATCTGTGCTTACACCCTGTCTAGGTAAACACTTTCGCCTTTGTCTGTCAACTTGTACCTTTCCTTCATGCTGGAGGTTTGCTTTCATTCAGCCCGTCCCAAAGAAGGGTGACCATTCCCATCCCTCTAACTATCGCCCAATTGCTTTAACATCCTGTGTTTCAAAAGTTTTCGAATCCATTCTTAACAAAAAAATTTTAACGCATCATTCCCATCACAATCTTCTTTCTGATCGTCAGTATGGGTTCTGTCAGGGACGTTCCACTGGTGATCTTCTCATCTACCTTTCAGACTCCTAGTCATCTTCCTTTTGGGACTTTGGCGAAAGCTTTGCTATCAAACTTGACACTTCAAAGGCTTTCGATCGAGTCTGGTATAAATCTTTAGTTTGCAAACTGCCCTCTTACAGCTTCTATCCGTCTATCTGTGCCTTCATCTCTAGCTTCCTTTCTGGTAGTTCTATAGCTGCTGTTGTAGACAGCCACCTTTCTTCTCCTAGGGTTATCAATAGCGGTATTCCTCAGAGCTCTGACCTATCACCAACTTTCATCATTTTATTCACCAGTGACCTTCTGATCAGTACAACTAACCCTATCCACTCATAGGCTGATGACTCAACCCTTCACCTTTCCATTCACTTCCCACAGGGTCCATCTCAGCAATTACTTCAGCAAGCACGGGACGAGGCTATGGCACACCTAATGTCTGACTTGGCTCATATCCCTGATTGAGGTAAAAGTAATCTTGTTGTGTTTAATGTATCAAAAACTCAGTAAAATCTGCTTCCAAGAGATTAGGTGTGCTAAGCCGACTCCGTGCCTTGGATCAAAAACTCAGTAAAATCTGCTTCCAAGAGATTAGGTGTACTATGCCGACTCCGTTCTTTTCCCCTGCAAAGTTGTTGACTTTATACCCGGGTTTTATTCGTCCCTGTGTAGAGTACAACTCTCACGTGTGGGGAAGCTCCCCACATACAGCTCTTCTCAACAGTGTGGAGTCAAAGGCTTTTTGTCTCGTTAACTCTCCTACTCTTACCAGATTCCTGGAACCTCTGTCTCTTTGCCGCACTGTTGCATCTTTATCTCTTTTGTATCGCTACTTCAATAGTCACTGCTTCTCTGAACTATCTCCTTGCATCCCTCTATCACTACGGCGGGAGCGTAGCACCTGTCTACAGCAAACTCTCATCCCGTTTCTGTCCAACTCTGTAATGTAAGAGTTAACCGTTACTCCCAGTCCTACATGTATGCAACGGGTCAACCCTGGAAATGTCTACTGTTGTTTGTATTTCCTACTGCCTATGATCTTCAGCAACTGCTGTTTGCGGATGATACTGCACTGGTGGCTGATTCAGAAGAGAGGTTGAGACAGTTTATAGAGGAGTTTGGAAGGGCTTGTGAAATGAGGAAATTGAAAGTAAATGAGAATAAGAGTAAAGTGATGAAGTGTACGAGGTTGGTAGATGGTAGGAGGATGAATATAGTTTTGAATGGCGAGTTGTTTGATGAGGTAGAGTGTTTTAAGTATTTGGCGTCACATATTGCTGTGGATGGAAGAATAGATGCAGAAGTGAAGTTTAGAATGAATGAAATAGGAAAGGTGCCGGGAGGAATGAAAAAAGTCTTTAGATGTTGTTCGCTTAGAATAGATGTAAAGAGAAGGCTGTATGAGGGTGTTGTGGTACTGACTGTGTTATATGGGCTGAAACATGGAATATGGGTGTAGCAGAGAGGAAACGTTTGAATGTAATGGAGATGAGGTGTTTGAGGAGTATGTGTGGAGTGACGCGTATGGATAGAGTGAGAAATGATGAAGTGCGAAGAACTGGAGTTGTTCGGGAGATGGCTGATCGAGTTGAGCGGAGGGTGTTCCGTTGGTTTGGGGATATGGAGAGAATGGAAAATGAGCAATTGGTGAAAAAGATAACTAGATCTGATGTGAAAGGTGTAAGGCTGAGAGAAAGACTACGAATAGGATGGATGGACAGTGTGAAGAGGGCGTTGGATGTGAGAGGGATGTTTGTGGAGCAAGGAAGATGCAGCCCTGAGGGGATATTCTCCCGCATTTTGTCTGATCAGCTGATCAGGTCAGGTGCAGGTAAGGGGATGTGTCCATTATGATGTGGCAGGGGTAAACCAGCTCTGCTGTCGGGCCCTGCTGCGGATGTCACTGATCGCACTGCGCAGTTGACCCTCGTCCGGTGTGGTGTGGTGAGGATCTGTCCCTTCTCCCCTTTGAGGCTAAGATGTTAATGAATGTGTTTGAGTGGATGAGTAAATTGGGAGTGTGTCGTCCTGTCTCGGCTACCTCCCTTTCCTTGGGGGAAGCAGCCTAGGTAGATAGATAGATAGATGATCATCAGTCTTTCAAACGCAGTGTTTCCGGCATCTCGAACTGAACGGATCTTGAATTCGGCTCCCTGTTATCTTTTTATTTTTTTTTTTCTTGGAGGGAACAATTTGCAGTCTGCTGGCCACTGGTTCATTTTTCCTTGCTTAGTAAAAAATCGGCTAGGCTTATAGTGTAGTCTCTGTGGTTGCAGTGAGACCTTTTGAGACTAAGCTACTCAGATATTCTGCCTTAACTTTTTGCAGTTCCTATGCAGCTGCTCAAATCTAGGGCAGTCTGGCACTAATATGCAAGGATTAGTGGCTTAGATCCCTAGACCCACGTAGAAAGGCCATGAACAGAACACGGTTGTTCCCACATAATGTACTGGTTTTTGGGAGGTGTCGAAAATATCTGTAATCTTTGAGGGGCCATAGAACCGTCTCCTAAAAAAATTACCTACCATTGAACTAATTCATTGACTTCATAAAGATGCACAGAAGTGCATTTTTGAGTATGAAAAGGATCCATCAATAAACAAGGAAACTATGATTACAAATGGGATAGCTTAGGTTAGATTAGGATAAGTTTGGTTAGGTTAGGATAAAAATGGTTAGGTTAGCATAAAATGGGTTAGGCAAGGTTTAGATAAATATGGTTGGGTAAAGTTACGAAAATCTAGGTTAGGTTTGAATAAACAGGCACTGATAATGGCATTTCGCTCAAACTTGGGGTCTTAAGATGGCGTCCGACTGTCTTTGCGCTCCTTCTGTAAGCAAATACCGCTTTTTAAAAACGCTTTTAATACTTTAAAAGAAACTAAAATAAAAAAAAATAAACTTGAAAATGGAATCAGAAAATACTTAAAGAATCCCATGAATAGCAAAGATAAAGGGGAAAAAAAACTGCAACAGAAAGTGGTTCTGTCTCCTTAAGGATTACCAAAATATTTTTCTGAAAGGCATTACTGCATTATTTCAACGAGTAAGAAAAAAGTTCTTTGACGTAACGCAGTCCGAAGGTCAAGCATGGCGAGCAAAAAACTATGAAAATGGAAAAAAAAGTACCGTAATACTTACACAACTGTAGTTCTATCTAATATGGAGACGCTAGTTGTCGTGCGCTTTGTGAGGAAAATCACGTGATTAACATTCTAATGTTTATTTCTATGGCTTAAGGTGTGTTTACCATCATGGGGTAGTCTTGTGTCGTCAGGATACCCGTGAGAATGAGTGTCAGTGCATGCAGTGTGGGAGTTAGTTATTGAGATAGAGTGCATAAGAGAGGTTGAGGGTTATCAGTGAAGTTTCCTTCCGCTTCCAGAATAAATACAATCACCAGAAGTGACTTTACTTCGTCATCACAGTATTATTTTAAACTCATATAATTCTAACCTCAACAGATTGTTAAAAATTGGCTAATAGTTAGTTGGATTCATAGCAGAGCACTTAAGTATAACTTGGAAAATTATGTCCACTTTGTATAATTCATTAGTATGCCCACACTTAGAGTGCTGTGTCAAGTTCTGGTCACCTTAATACAAAGATATATGAAGTAACTAGAGAGAGTACAGAGAAGGTTGACAAAAATTATACATTGATTGAGAAATAAATCATATAAGAAATGTTTAGAAGTGTCGAAAAGTACTTCCCATTAGATCGGTTTTAATTTACCAGAGGTAACGGACATACGAGTAAAACTGTTGGCAAACGTTTCCACTCACATGAAGCTAGGAACTGCATCTTCAACTGAGTTGTAAATATATGGAACAAGTTGCCTTCTCATGTGGTAAAGTGTGATACAGTAACAAGATTTGAAATTTTGTGTGAATATGTTTCTCTACTATCCCCCAACTAAGCATACTCACCTCCGAATATTGCATTCATGAATTACGATGTTTTACAGTACACTTGATCCTTATCTTAACTAGATGTGTTTCCCTTGCAGGTTGTTTGTTTAGAGTATGATTTCCTTTTCTATATTTCCGTGATACCATTTCTAGGCTGTATGGCAGTCCTTCACACTATTTCCTGCCGGCTGCAGCTGGAGGGTTTGAAGGGTGTGTGTGAGAGGGAGCCTTCCTTCTTTCATGCTCTTGTCTTTACCTTATAGAATACTTACGTTATTTATAACCATTATATAACAAACAGCCTACAAAAGACAAATGGGACGGTTCTTGTTTGTTTTCCTTTGTACTCCGTTGTACTTAATCCAATCCCTCCTGCTTTTCTTTCGGCTATTTCCCTAATTTTCGCACATTCTTCTGTCCTTGTCCCTCGCTCTTCTCTCTCTCTCTCTATTTTTTTCTTCTTAATATCACTTCCTCCTTTCATCTTCCGTCGTTTTTCTTATTTCTCTCTCTCTTGCCTCTACGGTTTTTCATTCCTCTCTCCTCCATTCTTCTCTCAGTTTCTCTCTTTCCTCAACTCTCTCATAAATGTTTTAGTATTTTTTCCTTCACCACTCCTCTTGTCTCGTTCTCCTTTCCACGGTTTTCCTTAATGCCCTCTCTCCCTCTTCCTCCATTTTTTTCCACGCACAAAGGAACAAGTGATAACCAAGAACAGACTTTAGATAATAAGTGCTTCAATTATCGTACCACTCACGGGGTAGCTATTGTGGCAAACTTTCAATGGCTGCCGTTTTTCATCGAGGAAACAATCGGGTCTTCATTACATACTTTTTGTTATGGGGAATTATATCTTCCCCAGTTTACATTCACATATCCTGCACAGAAGCTCGAGTCAGGCAACATGTACATAGGTATATATAATGAAAAAGCACACAAAAGAAGGCTGCTTGAATTGGCAGGAGAGAGCGAAGATCAATGAAGATAGGGGAGCGTGGAGGCACTTTTGCTGCTGTCTCCCTAAATGGTGGGATTAGACGTTTGGCACTGAACGGATGGATGACCCTACCCAGGTGTGGATGGGCCAGACGAAAACACAGTGCTATGATGATGAGAGGGACACGAGTTGTATTTGAAGACCAGTGTTCTTTTAAGGCTGGTTTATGGGTAGGTCATCAACATCATCATCATCACCACATATTTTTCATTATTACCTATGAAAGGGATATTATCTAGAAACAGGAAAAAGGAAGAATATAAAACTGGTTAAATTTACCGAAACGGGCCGCCCCTTCAGTTATAGTCTGCGCATTACAATGGCCTAAACGTAAACATATACACTTGCGAGTATTGCAAGGGAACCATACAGTAAACACACACACACACACACACACACACACACACACACACACACCCCCCCACACACACTTCTGCAAATAACCCCCTCCCCCCACACACACATCTGAAAATAAACCACACACACACACACACACACACACACACACACAGGCAGACAGAGTTTTATTGACCACAGCAATACATAATACATTACAATATCTACTTCAATATATTTAATACCGATAGTCCAGAAAGCAACATTGAATAAACGCTGACAATCAGTAACTAACATTAACATACAATGCCATCTGTGCTATAACATTAATACCAATACACATAATAGCTGTCGTCCAGTAAATAACACTGGATAAGTGCAAGCTATCAGTAATATATGCTCAAAATACAAATTACTATTTTACAGTCCATGTCCAAGATAAATTCATTTGAAAACAACTGTTCCACACATGTGAACTGGTATGTGTTCCTGACACGTTGAGTCAGTGTACACTGCTCCACCACATGCAGTCTGTCTGGACTTCACCACATACAAACAGATGCTCATCAATGGATATAAGACTGCGACCTCTTCTATTCCATCTGCCAGTTTCGCATATTAACCAATGCCCACCCGTTCTAAACTGCGTAAACGACAGGCGATACTTTTCATCAACTCTGTGTCTCTCAGTGTAGATGCTATGCACAGTTAATGTAGGGTTTATATCATTATATGTCACTCTTCTTGTAGACGTACTGCCTAAAATTCTCAATATTTCAATTTGCATATCTCCTTTACAATCTCTTACCTCCCTGTGCAAACTCTCTCATCAGTCTACCGGTGTCAGTGTTCTTATTCATGGTTAACTTCATTGCAAAAGCCAGAGGGTCATTATCATAGGTACTCTAGCCACATTTTATGGAAAAGCTTATGTTGGATAGATCGAACCATATCTTTTAGGGATGGGTAACCAGATTCTACGTAACATATATCATTGCAAGTTGACCTTCTCACACCCAATAACTGTCTTAACCCACCCAGTCCTGACAGTTTTTTTTTACCCAGCCTACCCCCAGATCCTGACCGATTTTCAACTTTTTTTTTTTTGGCTCAAATCTCTACTTTTGGTGAGAAACATTGAAAATTCATAGAGAAATCGCCCTCCTTAGCTTAACCCGAGGAATCCCATCGACGTATGGGTACGTCGCGATGTTTTGTCACAACTAAACCCATCGACGTATGGGTACGTCACGCAATTGCAAGGGTTTACACAATTTTCAAGTTTCATGTGTGATTTTTGGTAGGCTTATGTGGGAGACCTTTCTCTACCTGCTGTCAAGCGGGGATACTGC
>JAGKTI010018228.1:0-13645 GCA_018397915.1 Birgus latro | reverse complement strand
TCTCCCACGCCCATGGACGGCCATTTAACAAGTTAAAAGTCCCTAGCACTGTATGAAGAATTGTCCCCCACCTCCCTCTTCTTCTTCACCTTCTGCCGCGATGTTGCGTACAGACGTAGGGTATTTTTAAAACATTTAGTTGATTTTCGACCATATGCCAGAAATTTACGTATATATGGAGGCCAGCACCCCCTTAAACCCATCCTGTGATTCACTATGATTCGCGGAAGAATTCATAAAATTACAATGCATGTGCCATTATGGGCAAAAACATCTGAGATTAAAGACCCAGTCACACGATCAGTGGCAAGTATGTTGATTCAGCATGCGAGCGGAGTATGCGTGGAAAATGATCGTGTAGACGTGCGGAACTGAAGCACCATCCTTGCTCAAGCAGGTTCGTCAACGACACAAAACTACAGCTGAACCACGCTCTTCGTCATCATGCTTGGCCACCACACTTGCCTACTGATCGTGTGACGGGACCTTAAGTGACCGCTTGACTGCTTGGGACGGTAGTGTAGGGTAGTATAAACATACCAGTGATCTTCGTTCCCTTCCCATAACTGTTCTCAGATTTTTATAGCTCAGGCTAAAGGCCCCGTCACACAATCAGTGGGCAAGTGTGGTGGCCGAGCATCGTGCCGAAGAGCGTAGCTCAGCTGGAGTTTTGTGTCGTTGATGAACCTGCTCGAGCAAGGATGGTGCTTCAGTTCCGCACATCTACACGATCATTTTCCACGCATTCTCCGCTCCCATGCTGAATCACCACACCTGTCCACTGATCGTGTGATGGGGCCTTAACTCAACGTTACCTACACTGGTACTGTAAAGGGTTGTTCAACGCCTGGGTTATTAAGAGGTTAATATAATACATTACTGTTTGCATCAGTATTCTCTCTTGCACATATACACACAAAACGAACGAAAGAGTAAGCACTAAACAATGTATAACTTTCAGCAGAAAGACCTTATCAATTCAATTCATATTCCTCCAATTCATTTTCTGTATTTTTTTTTTTTTTTTTTAGGAAGAACAGGCTAAGTCGTTAATTATGAGTTAAGCAGTTATGAGGCTCTGTAGTATTTCAAGTATATTAGCATATTAGACTGTTTTTACTACAAAACAAGGATAAATGATTCACTATTGTAAATAAATGAATAAAATTATTACCCTTCACAGTTCACACTTGACAAGTTGACACACAGTCCACCTCTATTCCTCGGCTCTAACCTCGTCAGTCCTCACTCCTCAGTCACAGCCACTCCAACAACTGAGACAACTCCATCTTGAGCAGATCCATGTTGCCCATCATAAAAACAAACCACTCAAAGTTCTCTGAGGTCACGCTGGTTTGTGGGCAGATTTGCGTTTGCCGAAGTACTTCCACAAGCGCAAAACCGCAAATTTGTTTAAAAATTGTCGCAAATGCAAATCCACAGACGAAATCACGCGTCCGCAAGTGCAAAACCTGCGGTTTGCGGAAGAGATTGCAGAAAAACCCAGCTCTGACACACACACACACAGACACACACACACACACACACACACACACAACCTGAATATCATGTGACGGTAAAGGGCGCGTTGCCAAAAATGATACCAAATTGCTTCACAGGACAGATAAAGGAGCGAAGGGGAGAATAGATAAAACAGCTGAAAGTATCAAATTCTGCATAAAGTGGTGAATGTTGCAGTCACACTGAAAAAATGTGAAGCGGAATCTTGTGAAAATGTAAAGTTCAACATACTGTGGAGAGATTGATAAAGATAAAGGTATAATTCATCATAGTGAAAGGGTGAAAGCAAATAGCATTTTTCACATATCAGTGAGTGTTGGGTGGCTGGAAATCTCCTAGGAAATCAGCACAGTGCAGGATGAGCCGGGTGTCCTGCAGGGCCATGCAGTGTTGATCGATGACCTTATTGGATATTTAGTCGTGTGGGGCTGGCTGGAAAATCGCTGGATTGTGTGTGTGTGTCTGTGTACTTACTTAGTTATACTGTATTTACCTAGTTGTGATACACAGGAAATAGCTACGGTCGTGGGGTACCGTCTCTTTTTCTCAGTAAGTCAAATTTTGCTTTAAACTCGTTCAAATTTTAGGCTGGACGATCTCTTTGTCCAGGCAATTCTACAGGTCTATGGATCTATATGAAAAACTATATTTCTTGATATCCTTCAAGCAGCTTGTTTTTTTTTTTCAGTTTCATTCCGTGTCCTCTTGTTACTCTCCCATCCCACACAAACAGATCTTTTCTGTCAATTTTATCTACTACCACCATGACCCTGAACACTCCAATCATATCACCTCTCTCGCTCTCCTTTTTTTCTAAGGAAGCCAGATCCAGCTTTTCCAGCCTCCCTCTGTACGACAGATCTGCCAGGCTGGGGACCATCCTGGTTGCTATTCTTCGTATTCTCTCGATCTTGTTTATATCTTCCTTTTTGTGTGGGGACCACACTACTGCCGCATATTCCAAACTGGAGCGGATCATGGCCACTATCAATTTTTTCATCATCACCTAATCCATGTAATGAAATGCCATTCTTATGTTAATCAAGAGATTGTGTGTCTCTCTAACTATTTTGTTAATATGTTTTTCAGGTGACAAACTGTCCTGGACTAGCACTCCCAAATCTTTCTCTTCTTTCGCTTTTGTGACTGGTTCATTACCAATCATATAATTCAGTGATGGCCTCTTGGTAGGCCTACTTTTACCCATTTACAGTATTTTACATTTTTTTTTCATTGAATTTCATTTCCCACATCTGGTTCCAATCCTGAATCCTATCCAGGTCTTCCTGCAGCAATTTACAGTCTTCCTCAACTTCTGCTCTCCTCAAGATCTTTGCATCATCAGCAAACAGGGTTGCATAACTGTTCATTCTATCTACTATATCGTTTACGTTTTCCCTCCATCCAAACATCTTGTCCTTTATTACTGTCCTAATTTGTCTGTCTCTCAAGAAGTCTCTCATTCACTCCAGGAGGTTTCCCTTCAGTCCTATGTTTTCTTTCTTTTTTTTTTACGCAAGACAGAAGGAACCAAAGGCCAGGAGCCCGCTTACTGTTCTTTAAAAAACAAACAAACAAACAAACAAACAAACAAAAGAGAGCCAAATTCAAGATCAGATCATTTTGAGATGCCTGGACACACTGCGTTTGAAAGACTGCTCCAGTTTCCACATTAGTCGCTTGTGGGGTACCTTATCAAAGGCTTTCTCCAAATCTAAATACACACACGCCACCCAACTGTCTCTCTCCTGTAGCACGTCAATCGCTCTTGAAAAAGCTCAACATGTTGGAAGCACACGACCTTCCACTCCTGAATCTAAACTGACTTTCAGCCAAAATGTTCATCTCCTCCAGATATTTTATCCATCTGCCTTTCAGGATTCTCTCGCACAATTTTGCGACTATGCTGGTCAGGGACACTGGTCTGTAATTCAGGGGTTCTTCCTTGTTTCCTCCCTTATAATTTGGTACTTCATTGGCCCTCTTCCATTCCCGATGCACTTTCCATTCTTCCAGAGAACACACAATTAATCAATGAACCTTATCCTCTAGTTGTTCTCTGCATTCTTTCAGTACCCAAGTAGAGATTCCATCCGGTTCTGAGGCTTTCCTTACATCTTAAGTTTCCAGTAATTTATACACTTCCTGCACTTCCTCTTTTATATCTTTTATCAATACATTTCTAGTCACTCCCTCCCTCTCCACAAAATCCCCTTCTTTAGTGAAAACCTACTGGAAACATTTGTTTGTTATTTCAGCTTCAGCTTATATTGCCGCACCTTCATAGACTTGTCCTTCTACTTTCAGTTTGGTGATTTCTTCTTTTTGTTTCAATTTGCCATTAACAAACCTATAAAACAATTTGGGTTCTTCCTTACATTTGTCAGTTATACCTTTTTCAAAGTTCCTTTCTTCCTCTCTACATATTCTTGTACATACTTTTCTAGTTCTTCTATATTCTTCCTTTGTTCTATTATTACCTCTCTTTCTCCAGTTGTTCCATGCCATGTCCCTCTCTTTTTTTGCTGTCATACACCTTCTGCTAAACCAATCCTTCTTCCTGTTTACTTTCCCACTTACTCTTGGAACATATTTTTCCACTCCCAAATTATAAAGGTCTGGAAAGATATCCCATTTCCTCTGCATCTCTCTTGTTTCTCTGAATTTTTTCCAGTCCGCATTTTCGAAAAATTTCTTCAATCCTGTAAAGTGTGCTTTCCCAAAGCTGTATCTTCCGTGCCCATAAAGCTCACCTCTTGGCACCACGTTCTCTTTTATCATCTTGAACTCAATGACCACATGATCACTTTTTCTTATACGACACAGATATTTCAAAGATTCAGTTACGTCAGGTTCTTTGGTTAGCAGTAAATCTAGTCTAGCTGGCATGTCATCGCCTCTCAATCTTGTCTCTTCTTTGACCCATTGGGTCATTACATTATTCAGTGCTATATTTAACAGTATAGTGTCCCACGAATCTTCACTGCCTCCTGAGTCCCATTCCTCACAGTTCACCTCTTTGCAATGAAAATCACCCATCAGAATTATGTTGTTGCTTCTCTCAGTCACTTTCTATAGATATCTAACCATATCTGACAACATCTCCTGGTATTCATCGTCATCCCCATGCTCGTGTCTTAGGGGGAACATATACCACTGTGATATCTCTCTTGCCATTCTCTCAAGTTTGTAATATCATATTTACTACTTCAGCCCACATTATCCACATTGATGTTGTTCTTCACTGCTATCATGACTCCTCCTCCCGTTTTTTATCTCTTCTGTCTCTTCTTCACGGTTTGTATTTACCATCTGCCATATGGATATCAATATCCTCTCTTAACCTGGTCACTACAAAGCACATAATAACTGATTTCAAACCTTGCCGATATTAAGCCATCAACATTAGTATATGCCACTTTCCAAATTTGTTCGTTATTCGTTATTATTTTCCTCTTCTCTCCCTCTCTCCGTACGTACCACTTAATTTCTGATCCATAACTCTCAAATAGAACACTGTCTTCTCTTCTTCCGTTCTCTGTTCGTTTTTTGCCTTTGCTTCCTTTACTAGCTCCTTTATTTTGGCTCTTTCTTCCTTATTTGCATCTCTCCTTATCCAGACATTCTTGAACTCCTCTTTGTCGGATAATTTCCATGTTCCCTTGATGATTTCATTTACCATTACCTGAGACTTAAAACTTACTTTAAGTGGCCTCGCCCCTCCTTCCTCGTACTTTCCTAGCCTGAACACTTCTTCAATCTCTTCTTGAGCATCGTTGTTACCCTCCGTAACTACTGACACTATCTCTTTAGCCTTACTCAGTTCTTCTCTTTCCCTTTCTGATCTTACTGTCATGCTTTTTCTTTTATTCCTGAAATTATCACGCATTGTTTCTTGTCTGCTACATCCATGACTAAAGATTCTCTACTTCTTAGTACCCTAAACATTTCCTTTTCCACTTTTTCCTTGCTTTGCTGTTCTATAATCTCTTTCAGATTTGTATTTCCTTCCTCTTGAATCTTCTTCCATCCTTTGTGTTGTTCCTTGATTTCCTTAATGTGTTCATCTTGCATCCTTGATTTTGATTCATGCTCATCTAGTTTACTTTTCATCCTGTCCCTTTCTTCTTCCAACCTCTTATTTTCTCTCTTGAGCTGTTTTATTCCATTTGTGGCAGATTCGTTACTCAATTTTAATTTTGTAACTTGCCTTTCTTGTACAGCACTGCGTGTGCAGACGTTTTCCAACTTGGTCTGAAATATCTTAATCTCTTTCTCCTGTTCTAAGGTCTGTTCTGGAACTCTCTAAGTATTGTCCATACCTTTTTTTAACTCCTGGACATTCCTCTCCGCCATTTTCTCCACTCCTGCCGCTCTTGTTTGGTTCAATTTAGTACTTCCTTTACCCTTATCCTCATTGAAGAAGCCCGCAAATTCACTGCCACCAGGTGTAAACAATGAACTATTTCGTTCCGCCATGATGCAACCTACGAAACCTTTCTACTTCCACTATGTTTTGTACTTTTGCTTGACAGAAATCTGCATCTTTTTTTCACTACTTTCAGACGGAACCACCACTCACGTATTCATTCACATAATCACAATAAGCTTGTCTCCTTTTCGCCATTGATTCGGCAATTATTTCCCCATAATCCACAAAGAGCTCCGTCTCTGTCGGCGACCTGTGTGTGTGTGTGTGTGTGTTTGTGTGATACATAGCACGGCACATGTTGGGCAGCGAGCACAAATTTTCAGCCTTAATAATTCATGCACGAACTAAGCTGCAAGCTCAAAGGACCTTTACGGATTTTCAGTAATTCACAACTAATGCTGTCAGTCGTTTTCCCATCTCTCTTCGCTCTTTTACCACATTTATGACACAACATCTACTCACTGCATGTAGAGCTTCCACCACGTGGTGACTCAGCAGAGTGACAAGACAAATGATTTCCTATAACCCACGAAAACCTTTCCTGCGCTGCATTGTGACCGTTTAACGAAATGACGCCTGGAAGTCTTGTGTGATCCAAGTTGGGCTGAAGCTAAAATATTATTTGTTCCATACACATGAATGACCATAAGTGAGTATAATTCCTTCATAAAGATACTAGAGTATCATCGGATATAGAAATTAAATAGAAAGAATGTACTGAAAATAACAACTGATATCCCCATATAGCCGTAAAAAAAAAAAAAAAAAAAACTCCCTTCCTTCAAAAAAAAAAAAAAAAAAAAAAGATTGTGGTCTATCGATAATAAGAAACCTGAACTACAGAATGAACAGTAATACTTTTAAAGAGAGGAAAGAAGCTAAATATTATGGTTCTCCACTTCACTCTTCCAAAAATAGATAGAAATGGAAAAAAAGGAACTTTTGTTGCAAAGAGGTAAAAAGAAAATTGAATCAGTCTGTGAAGAACGTTTAATGTAATGCATGCCTTTAGAGATCTTGCCAAGGTGTCCTCTTTTTTTTTTAATGAAGAAAACAAGGAAAAACATTTTAATAAAGAAAAAGATATGTACATTTGTTTACAGGTGTCATACATAACCCCCCCCCAAAAATAAATAAATAAATAAAAACTAACAGTTGGACTTGAACTGCTGGAGGTTGAAGTTTGGGGGGAAAGCACTCTGGGGAAGCGAGTTCCAAAGAAATGCAGTATGGAGAATAAAAAGATTTTGATAAGAAGTTCTGCAATATGACAATGTGACAGTCCAGTCACGAGCGCTACCAGATACCCGTTTAGTATGGGGAACGGCTTGCGGTGGTGGCACAATGGATGTAACTTCGTCTGAGCATTTGCCCTAAAATTATCTGTAAACTAATACAAGAGATGCAACATTCCTTCTTACTTGTACAGGAGGTAGTTCATTATTTATTGCAGGGTTATTAGTAAGTTCTACAGCTTTGTTCTGAAAATTGTCCAGTTGTTTTAGTGCAACCTCCCCACATCTACTCCAAAAGGGTGATCAATATTCCAGTTGAGAGTGCACACTTCTGTTAATTATAGCTAACTCCTCATCGCTGAAGAAGTTACGAATGCCATACAATAATCTAGGCTTCTATGATGCAGTTTTAGCAACTGATCTAGCATGAGAGGTCCAGCTGAAAGCACTGTTAAGTGAAACACCAAGAGTTTCAATACTTTTGAAGATAGGAGTATTAGTAGCACTGAAGGTATTATATGAATCAGGCAATATCTTGCAATTAGTAAATTGTATATATTTGGTTTTCCTGGCACTAAAGGAGACAATGTTATTTTGTCCCCATTCAGTAATCTTAGATGACTCTTAACTTATGGAGATTGTTGTGCTGAGTTGTGAGTAAGAGATATTAAACTTTGTGAATGGTTGTTAAAGTATGAATGAACTGTGAAGTGTTGAGTCATCAACATATGAGTGAATGGGATTATGGGTGACATTATAAGAGATCGTTAATATGAATTAGGAATAAGGCTGGAGCCAGGACTGATTCTTGCGGCACGTCGGCACTAATCGAGTTGAAAGTGGAATAAACATCATCTGCTTTTATCTTTCTGTTGCTGAGATATGAGGAAATCAGTTTGACAAAAGACGTTCGGCCGTAGAGAGCGATTTCGGATAGCAGGGAACAGTGCCACACTCTGTGACAAGCTCAAGAAATATCAAGGGTTACTGCATGAGTTTCTCCATGTTGGTCTTGACTGATGGATGGAATGAGTCAGAAGACTGAGTATACAGTATCAACAGCGAATCTTTCGTGGTGAAAACAATACTGTCTGTCACTAATGAAGTTGTTGGATTCAAGAGAATTTTTACTTGTACTCATGAGTTCATGTAACTGAAGCTGTCTCAAGAAAGTTCGACATGCAAGGGAAATCCAGTGTAAAGATTTGGGCTCAAACTTAAGTCGCAGTGTAGAGCCTGATCCCTAGTTTAAAACCTGGTTTATAGCATAATCCCACATTACAGATATTCAGAACGAGGTTTTCAGCCACTAAGCTGGTTTAGTCCATGCAGGGTTTAAACCATCTCAAAGGAGTGGATGGGCAGGAGGCCTAGGCTGGCAAGTGTCAAAATGAACACAAAATTACTCATTCCAAAGATTTCTGCAGACTGAAGGGTTTGCAGATAGGAACTGTTGGCTGACATGCGTAATAATGCCATTAACATCAAATATCAAGCTTCTTTGCCGACTCTGCATTGAGTATGCGTTGCATGCTGTGGCATCTTATTAACATAACTTCCTTCTCTGTCACAGAACTTTGTCCATTGTGCAAACAGTAGCCTAATACCGTACTTCTGCATGATAAAATCTAGTCAGCTGCACAGAAAGTAGCCTGATATCACCATCCCTCTGTATCATAAATCTCTTGTCAGTTGTGCATAGAGTAGACTGATATCATCATATTTCTGTATAATAAAACTTTGTCATTTGTGCAAAAAGGAGTCAATTATATATTACTATGCATCGTTATCATAATATTCAATTGTGCAAAATTTAGCTTATTTTATATTGCTGTGCATCTGTATCATAAAACTGTCAGTTGTGGTAGCCTACTACTTCTCTTACGAAAACGTTTTCATCAAGGCATATATTTTTTCAGCACTATGAGTACATATGCTTTATCAGTAATTTAGATTTGTTTCAGAGAAACGTGAATAATGTTAAATCACAATATATAAAGAGGCTATTTATAAATCCCTCCCCCCTTTGTACTGCACTGTGACCAAAGCGGTTTGACATAATTTGATGCAACTTTTGATATTTTTATACCACATCATTAATGAACATCTAATAATGGCTGTCATATTAAAAAGTCTATGATAATTACATTCTCATATGGCAGAAAGATAGAGCGACAGCTAAATTGCTAGTACAGAAACAATCAACTGAAAATATATAGTGTCTATACATCCCATAATAATAATAACCTTACTAATTTACGGCTACTGCATTAACTATGAGTAGTCATGACCTTTTTTGTTCATTCATGTTATATGTGATATTTCATAATATATTATATGAGAGACCGCATGACAGAAGGGGTTCACAGACCACCGGCCAGAAAATGCGTTTTTCCTGGATAACACTATTTTTACCCTTACTCTGTCATGTGACCTTTGATGAGAACACCTTCTGCCACTGAAAGTATGGTTGAAGGTCCTTCAAAAAAGGCACTGTACATCGTCCTTATACTAGCTACCCGTCTTTCGCCCAGGACTGGCCATGAAACGTAAGGTTGCCAGGTGCACTCAGCTGTGTGGTATGGGAGCGGAGGAGCGTGTCTTGGTTGTGTATGCCTGTGTGTGTGTGTGTGTGTTAGTTGCGGCCAATGACAATGTAGCAGAGCCACAAGCCTTGCTTACTAGTTGGCTGGCTGTACATGGCCGGTGTTTGTCAGAAATTTTGTTGAGCCATTCGTCAGTCCCTACCGTTGTGCTCTGTTCGAAGCAAGCAAAAAGGAATTATTGCTGTTTTACAGCTATCTTTTGCAACTTTTATGGAGTTTCATGCGTAATTACTGGGGTAACAATGTCCTGTCGTGCTGGTGATAGTGATGAATGTGTTCCTGGGCACTCCGGAATTGGTGAAAACTGTGATTTTGTCGTGAAGTCGTTCTATAGCAATAATGGTATCCAACGATTTTATACTTCTGAGGAAAAGAGCTGCATTAGTGATGATAGTATTGATGATCCTGATTATGGCCTTAGTGATGATGATACTGGAAGTAGTTCTAGTAATTGTGATATTGTTCGAGGTGATGGTGGTAGCAGTGTGTTCTAGGTGGTGGATGTGGTGATGTGGATAAAGGTTAAGCTGCTGCTGCTGCTGCTGGCTGTGATGGTGGTGGTGGTGATGACAGAGCAACAGGTTGTCGTGAAAAATGTGTTCCTGCTACCCACACAGAAAAAAACGGCCATGTTGGTGTAATGCAGCCATAAAAGTGGGGGACGACTGTGGCCAACAGAAGTGTAATATGGGGAGGGAATATGTTAGATTATTATGACACACACAAAAAAAAGTTGTGGAAGCATGCAAAGTTGGTCCCCCATGCCATGATGGCTGCTTTGAAAAGGCAGGCAGAGAAAAATGGGAAAAAAATTTTATCAGTTCCTAGGCAACTGGCAGTTGCAATGCCCAGAATGCCTGCCTTCTAAGCCTGGTATGTGATACGGCAATCAAGAGGAAGAACACACATGCAGAGGTGAGCCTCAGGCCAATCTACATTGTGTATTATATAAAAGTGGAGCACCAGGAGATCAAAGTGTGCTGCTCTGACTTCGCATTCATCCATGGGCTTGGCAAGAAGGAAATGGCCAGTTTCTTGCACTTTCCGTGAATGGGACCTCAGTGCCTGACAAATGTGGACACAGTCCCTCTCCAAGTACCTTCACTGGGTGTACCTTGGAGCTTGTGCATGAGCACATCCAAGGTTTACCTATCACTGCAAGTCACTACATCTGTGCAACAACCCCTCATCGATGTTACCTGGAGTCTTGCATCAGCATCACTGAGCTCTATATCAACTACCTGATGTTGATTAACCAGAACAAGAATGATCAATACAAGGTGTCAGAGCACTTTTATAGAACAGTGTTTGCACAAGAGAGCAACATTGTCTTCCAGCCACCAAAAACAGATGTTTGTTCAACATGTGAGAAGCTAAATCAGGAGATCAAGAACCAGAAGGATGCTAGCCTTGTTGCTGTCAACATTCAAGACTAGCTGGCTGTACACAAGGTTGATGCTCAAGAGCTTCGAGACCTCCTGCATCAGACTGAGCAGACGACGCCATCCAGGGACTCAGCCAATATCAATATAGTCGCCACAAACCTGCAACAAATGCTTCCTTGCCTACAGATGCGGGCTGGTGTGGCTTACTATAAGCAGAAGTTGTGGGCCTACAACTTCTGCCTTTACGACATCAACAAGGAGGAGGATACTATGTGTGGGACGAAGTGACAGGAGGATGTGGCTCAGGCGAGGTGGCTAGTTGTATACTCAAGTGGCTTCAGATAAAGATCAGCCAGCAACAGCAGGACTTCACCATTCTTCGTGTGCTCCGTGACAACTGTGGGGGCCAGAACAAAAACATCACTATGGTTCACCTGGCCCTGCAGCAAGTGCATGCCAGGCATTGATTAGGGTTTAGCTCGTCATTATGAAGTTTAAGCCACTCGTTCCTGCCTGTGACCGTATGTTTTGTCTGACTGAAAAGAAGGTCCTCTTTGCTTTGTACATCTCCAGTACCAAGGTGTACATAGATGTTATAGTTACCCCAGGCAATAGGCAGTTCCCTGTTTTGGCCATGAAAGGGGACATTAAAGACCTAATGAACAGCATCACAAAACGTCAGGCAGCTGGCTTCTCACAGGCCTGCCAGCTGGTAGCTGACATCACATTTAAGGAGAGCTATTACATCACGAATGGCAACAAACTTGATAACACTCTAACCAACATCACCATGGTGTAAGTGATGATGGGAAGTGCAAAATATGCATGGGAGAGGTTTGACATGTCCAATGAGCCACTGATGCCTAAGTACCCCACTGAGCACCTTCTGACACCACAGAAGTGCAACAGCCTCAGTCTCCCCAGTTTTCTTGAGTCAGAGGTCCAAACGTGGCTCAACTGTCTCCTTGGCCATAAAGAGGAGCTGAGACAGACACAAGGGAGGGATGAACATGCTGGTGAGGAGTCAGAGCCAGAGCATGACCCTGACAATGACACTATGGACTATGTGCCAGCTGTTTGCTGCATTGATTGTTTACTTGTTTGTCCTTCAATCATGGCCAAACCAAGGGCCAGAGACTCCCAGACCCATATACTGTATATTCTGAATCAGGGTGATGCAAGAATGGTTTAATGGGGGTCAAAATTCAGATCTGGGTCATTTGAGGTCACCAACAGAGTGTTTGCCTTTTTGGTCCGGGGAATGCCGGGTACCCCTACAGCCCAGTTTTTGGCACAGAGACTCACATGACCTCCAGTTTGTATGTAGGCTATGTGACGTTAACCTCCAGTGTAATTTGAGGTCATTGGTCAGAGGTCATTTGAGGTTACAGGTAATACACGCCATACGACTGGACCCAGCAGCCCAATTGTTGGCAAGGAGACTCACATGACCTCCAGTTCGGACATAGGCTATGTGAGGTTGACCTCCGAGGTCATTTGAGGTCACTGGCAACAATAGACAAGTGCACACAAGTACTGTCTGTTAGTCTGCAAAAGCTGAAATAGAACGTTCCTGGACCTCTTATAAACCGTCTTCAAAAGCATAAAAGGTATATTGTCTTCCTGGAGTAGGAAGATAGATTGAACTAGAGCTAACCCTCCCCGTCACCATGATGTATGATGCACTTCGCAACTTTTTTTCATGCTCAACCCAATGACATGCATCGTACATTCTGCAATTGATAGGCCAGTCGTTTGCACATTTTTCAAGTTTCGCAGGAGATTGGTACGTAGATGCGTGACACCTTCCTCTAGCCATTGTCAGGTGGGGGCACTCCCATACCCCGCATGACCCGTGCTCACCTGTTACTCAGCCACTCACCTTGTAGCTGTGACCCAGGTCAGACATGGTATGCCGAGGTCTCTCTGACGAGAAAATTCAAGCCGTCCTGGACACCTACCCAGCCGAGGAATTCACTCGTGATAATGATTCGCCTATAGACGACGATGTCCAGGACAAAGACTATGTGTTTCTGGACAAGGAGACGAGTTAGTAGTGACAAGGAGGTACCGTCACCTAGGAAGCGGCAATATGTTACATATCATCAGGCAGGCCAGGCTAGACCACGAGGACATGGACGCACCTCTTCCCAGCCTTTGCACGAAGGATCAGACGAGGACGAGGATGGAGCACGTGGACATGGTCTGTGAACACATCTCGCCATGTGGAATGGAAGGAGCGAGGCGGCGTATAAGGTATGGGCCTGTTCGTTTGTCTGGGAATGGTGGAAGTTTGGGGCAGGAGTGAGGATTAATGAGAGTGAAAGTGATGGTGGGAGGGAGGAAGGTCACGCACTCCCACGTGGTGCACCTGGGCGACGAGTAAGTGACGTGGCACTGCTCCCAAGCACATCTTTCGCCCGCAATATTCCCGCACTTCCTCTCCACAGCCCCGTGATGTGGGGA
>JAGKTI010018227.1:0-17866 GCA_018397915.1 Birgus latro | reverse complement strand
TAAGAGTAAACTGTGGAATCATTCAGAAACTAATGTCCATGACTGTTAGGGTGGGGTGGGGGTGGGGGGGGAGATAAAGTATTTAAACAACACAAATTTTGTGAAACCAGAGATTTCAGTAAATTCCTCATTTAACAAGCTTTCACCTAACATATTTTTCTCAACAAAACTGCTGCCAAATTATGAACAATTTTCACATAATACACCCTTCGTAATTATGCTGTAAAGATGTGCAGTGAAGGACTGAGGTTAATACGATATCACAAAAGCTTGTAACTGCACTCTATAAAAATGTACTTCCTTGTCTATGCATTACAATTTATTAGGCAAATACAATGGTATTTTTTTATATGGAATATCTTGTATTGCTGGAACCTAACCATCACGGATCAGTTTTCACCTAATACAATAGTTTTTATGCATATGTCTTCATTGTTATGTGAGGAACTACTGTTTATAAATCAAGATACTTTTAGTAGGCATTTTACAGGAGTAAAAGATAACTTTAAAAATACACTTGTAATAATGTGCAGAAAGTGCCTTTAAGTTTTAAATGAATGTGTTAAACAATTTTATCCTGAGTATGTATTTTGAGGTGCCCCAATGACCTTTGTGTTGCTGAATCCCCTCACCATCACTTTTAACTCTTATTCTTCACAACCTGCCTCTTCCTCCCTTCTTCAGTGACAGTACTGTCCTATTCAGAGGACCAAGCAGCACTTCTGAAACACTCACACTAAATAAACGACTGCCCATGTCAAGCAGTACCAACAGTTACTTGAAAACTAGCACATAACAGAATGACTGCTGCACCAACTAAATCAGCAATCACTATTTTTCATTCCTGATACAAATTTCAAATGCACCTAAAGTCTTCCTTTTCAATCACTCCTAATCTAGACATCTCAAAATCCTGGACTTACGTTGGATACCCACACATACCTTTTAACCTACAAGCATCAGTATAAAGGCAACTTGTAAACCTGATGCCTTAAAGACACTAAGAGTCACTACCTCTGAATGACAGAATGACCTTTGACACAAGGAGGGCTCCTCTACACCAACCCAAAAATGTTAATATCCTAAAGCACCACCACACCACAAGACCACACTACTGAATGAGGCTGCCTTCTCCCATCCTCACATTAAGTACCTCTTTTCTAGTCACTGAAACAACTTCAGCTAGGCTTGAAATTACTCTTTCTTCCTTGTCAATACCAAGCCGAAACCAGAGATGATAATATGTGATAGTTATGAAGTGTTATGGAGAGGATATACTGTAGAGCAACAGTACCTTAATATTCTGCCACAGAGCTATGGAAAACAAGCTTCAAAGGGATTAAAATTTCAGCCTTGTCAAAGTGAAAACCTCAGAAAACGTGACATTCTAATCACTGCCCCATAAACATATCACATATATTCAAAGAAAATCCAGACAGAAGGGGAAAAACCATCACACACTACATAATTAAGCACTATGCCAACAGAACCTTCATATATAGTATATATAAAATCCAAATAATGAATACAGCAAGAATGAAACTGTGTTGTGAAATGCAAGCATTATCATTCCAAATTAGTCAATTGATCCCACCCTGCCAATGGCAGTGGCTGCCAACCATTTTCTTTTTTTTATGGATCATATATTTCATTTCTATTAAATATTTCTTCATGTACATAGTTCTTACCTAGCCACACATACCCATCACAGTCAACTAACTCTACATAAGTCCCTACACTACATCCTGCCTCCTCTCCACCAACACATCTCAATTTTTCCCTACCTACATGACCTCCATCCAAGAGGAACTGTGGTATGAACAGCATAGCTATCACATCAAAACATGGGTCATTTGCCCCAACCATCCATCAATGGCTGTGGTGGTTAGCCAACTTTTTTTTTCCCACACTGCACATAGCTAATAACTAACTACCCACAAACTGCCACCCAAAATCTCAAAGCAAAACAACATCCTTCATAAACCATCACCAGGTATTCACCCCTTAGAAATAACCCTACTCGGAATGACATGAGTACACTTACAAGCCTAATTGGACCCCCCCCCCCCCCCAAAAAAAAAGACCTCCATCCAATGGACTGTGATTGGAACTGTATTTTGAAAAGCAGTTTTTATTTAAAAATACAGTCCATTGGTCTTACCCTGCCAATGGCTGTGGTGACCCCCCCCCCTTTTTTTTTTACATCCTGTATGGTCACTACCTAGATACTACAATCATCTAAAACTTCCAACATTACACACAATACCTCAACAACCTCTCTCTCTACCCAATACGTCACTTTACAGATTCCCCCTCCCCAAAATATAACTTTGTTGTGAAAAACATACGATATCACTTCAAAACATAGGTCACTGGCCCCAACCATCAGCAAATGGCAGTGATCATCAACCATTTAATTCCAAATAGCCACTACAGTAATCCAAAATCTCCATCCAAACAGCATTGTAAACCACCATCAGACATCCACCACTCAGAAATTACCCTTCCCAGAGACATGAGTACAACTAGCAGGACTGCAAAGCAGTGATTATCCTTCCTTGCTACAATACCAACACAAAATACAACTCACAATCCACAATGTCCACACTGCAATGCAGTTCCTCACACCACAACACACTTGCTCACCTTATGCACCCGACTATCACAACATATAAGACCTCTGAGAGCAACATGTTGAATTGGCCACGGTTCCTACAGTGCACCGGGTTACATCCAGATGAATCTGGGGTTGCAACAATAATGGCGGCAGCAGCAGCAGCAACAACAAAAACCCTACTGCACACACAAAATCTTCAGCAAGCATTGGACTAAATTTCACAAGAATACATATTTTTTTCCTACTCCCTTAAAACGGCCCCCATGCCAATGGAACTGTGCTGTGAAAAGGATATGGAATTTCACAGTACAGGTCACTGGCTCTGACCATCTCCAATACCAGTAGCCCAAATGCAGTCTGCCAGTGGCTGTGACTGTCATCCACTTTTATTTTTTAACTTTATTTCTACAATTTCAGATGGTACATAGCTACTACCTAGATATACAACAGAAGCCTTCAAAAACCATCAAGAGACACCCAACCTTCAGACGCAACCATACCCAGAGAAACACAATTACACCTATACTCTCTCTACTTCTTGGTTTAAAAATGGCTTATGCTTTCATGAACGCTGAGTTGTAAGAATACAGTAAACAAGCATTAAAATACAGTACAATGCCTGTCACGTCAAAAAGCTATGGAAAGAACGTAGGTCTGTAACATTTTGTTTTTGCCAGTGGGAAATGTAAAAAAAAAAAAAAAAAGCTGCAAAAACATTAAAATTTATGCCAAGTTAGATAAGTATAACCAAACTTCAACACAATCATCTTTCTCTACTTCACAACACACTCACATTTACCACAGTGTAATGCCTCCTTCCACACCACACACACTAACACATCACACTACCACAAAACAATCACCACATGTACCACAGTGTAAGGCCTCCTCCCACACCACACCACACTACCACAAGAGACAATCCTTCAACATATATCTTTGGGGCTGCCAGGATTTCTGTAGTCAATCAAGTGGGATTACAATCCAAGATTTACTAATACACAGCAAATATTCTTCAAAACAGCATAATCTTGATCTAATAGGTTTATCATCTACTGACCAAGGAAAATGATATAAGAATTAATTTTCATGCAAAGGGAAGGTGGGGAAAACACTCTCAGTACAGGAGATGGGAGGGTCAGAGGCCTGTAATGATTTTTAGCACTAGGGCAAGATTTCTCTCTCAATTTCATTTCCAGTGAACAAGGAACAAAAAATGAACAAGCATCAAGCAAAAGAACTATCAGTACCATGCCTAGTGAAGTGGACTTATTCATCATCAACATCATCATAACCAATTATTTTTCAATCATCGTAACCATTTTTTTCTTCTTCAACAGTCACACCCCTATTCATTTATTTATTTACTTTTTTACATATGGGTGTAATGTACAGGGTCCATAAAGCAAAGGGGAAACCCAAAAGAGGGAGAAACTGGCCAACTGCAATCCCACTGAAATGACTCTCACACTCATTCACTCACTATTCAAATCCCAGTATCTTACACACACACACAAAACCATGGGCACATCACACATCCTCGCTCATTCCAACACCAATATTAAATCACTGTCATTTGCATTTCTCTCTCTAGAATCATAAGCCACCACAACCCAACCCAACAGACACCAACAAAATTACAAACACCCAAACGATACATGAAAAAAATGCAACAATGAAGGAGAAATATCGACAACATAGCCTCAGAATAAACATACGATCATTCTAAACCTGCTCAACACATAACACGCTGATTTCTAGAAGAGATGCCAAGAGTTAATAGATGATACGGACCTGACAGGCAAAATAGTTCTTGCACATGCTTAGGAAAATATGGCAAATGACTGTGTGACACGAAGCAGTATATCAAAATAGTTCAGTCCACGGGCACCTTAGGATCTTTCCATATCTATCTACCTATAGCCCGACACCCTAATCCATATAGATATAAAATTTTAAATATCTGAACATGACATTACATAGGCACATTTTTTGCCCACTATTACAAATAAGAATAGAGATATAAAGATAACATATTACAATTCAACACATACATAACTTTAGTCAATTTATTTCCATCTGACAGAACAAGGCAACTTTTATAACTTCAGTACTAAATCATTGGTGTATAACGTTCAATAGGCCTTAGTGATGAGGTAAGGTGTATAAAATTCAATAGGCCTTAGTGATGAGGTAAGGATGAGTCTCCTTGGTTACCAATCAAATTACCTCTCAAGTCTGACTACACTTGCCCATAATCCAAGCTAGAGGTTATGATTCTGTGGCTACATAAAATTGGATAAGCCTTGGTGATGAAGTAGAGATGAGACTCCTTGGTTACTATTCAAATTAACTCTCCAGTCTGACTACACTTGGCCATAATCCAAGCTAGAGGTTATGAATCTCTGTCACGTGAAAGCAAACTGACTACAGAATAAATCAACAGAAATAAACAGGCACCAAAAAACACCCACATCAATATATAAACATACAGTCAGCCACAGGAAAAAGAAAAATATTAACAAAAAACATAAACCATATTAACGGAAAATGTTTGTATATATGCAGGGAAAAATCTCAAACATTAATCTCTGACCTAAATGAAGGGAATCAAGTGGGGATGTTTAATGAAGGGACACAACTCAAGATGCTAATTAATCTTTGCCGTACATGAACATTAACTAAGGGTGCCTGTTAGTTTTAAATTCTCAGTGCTATTTAGGGCAATGCATTTTTCTTTTTAAAGGAGAGATGGAAAAAATGTATAATACACAAAGGAGAGCCAAATTCAAGATCCATAAATTCCTGCACACATTGTGTTTAAAAGACTGGAGGTCACAGAAAGGGGAAAATACAGACTGAGGATGACAATTTCATGGCTGACCTGTTGCCAATTAAAATAAACCAAACAAGGACAAGAGCACAAATTTTTTCCTGTGGCTGACTGTGCAGTACATCACAATGACATGGCAAAAATAGTAACGTAAAATTAACAATATGGGCATAAAAATAGGCAAACAAATATAATAACCAACATCAATACTTCAGGAAGGATAATATATTCAAAACACCTACTTTTATTGTTTGCTAAAAATGCACTATGGCTTTTTGCACGAGTCCTGTTATTGGCCACATTTATTTATGATCTTTTGGGCTGATAATACCTGCTGTAGTGGTGGTCCCAAGCTCATTTTAACTACAAACAATCAAAGTCAATGCTGGAGAAACTAAATACTGCAATTTAATGAAAGAAAAGAGGCAATATGGGCTTTTGGATGAGAATTAATCCTTACAACATAGATTATCCTCTAATAATCATTTTCAGGCATGTGTGTGCATCTTTCAAATGTCTACTTTGGAAAATGACATGCATATATCCTTAGCAAAATTTCTCAGCTCATTTAGCCACATCTCATTCAAGAAGCTAAATGATCAGCACACACAAATAAGCGACAAACAACTGACACTGTTATATTTAGTCAGAGGGCAAAATACTGTAAAGGCAAAAATACTGATGCTATACTGGTTCAGAGAAGTGGTTTGGTTACAGCACTACTACAGAGGAATACAGGACCACAGCAACAGCAGCCCACAATTTACTAAACCATAATACAGGGCTGCCCATATAAATGGTGATCGGCTCAGTCTGCAGGTGTGGTGGATGCACGTATTTTGACGGCTTTATTCAATTATGCTCTGTTTAACTGGGGATTAAATTACCATCCTTCCTTTGTAAATGCTAGGTGAAACAAAACTAATATGGTGCTAGTCACGAAGAAGTGCTATGGAAAGGATGTTGGGCCACAGTGCTAATTTATTCTGCCAGTGAGGTATGGGAAATGAATCTGAATAAGGCCAAAAATTTCATGTCTTGTGTCATGGTTGTGTTATATTATATTGTATCATGCTTTTGTGTGTCATGTCTCTGTCTGTCATGTCCGTGTTTGTCATGTCTCTGTGGTAGTTCAATTTGCATATGGATGGAGCTATAAGAAAGATAATGGGCAGGGATGTGAATATATTGGAGTGTCTAATGAGAGAGGGCAAGGTATGGAAATGTCCTGAACTGTTACTTGCTGATGATAGTGTATTGTGAGGAATGTGAACTGCAAGGCTTGGTGAATGAGTCTGGGGGTGTATGTACGAAACAGAATCCAAAAGAGAATGTATGAGTAAAGTTGTGATCGTAGAGGGACAAGAAGTCAAGCATACACAGTGAGACGGGATGGTGAGTAAACAGAGAATGAAAGTGCATTCAAGTACTTAAGTAGTGTGATGAGTAAGGATGCATGTGCTTGAATGGGTTCGGCAGGGTAGAAAGGTTGCTGGATCACTGAAAGCTGTGATAATGGGTAGGGAAGTGAACATGGAAGTGAGGCTTGGATCCTGTTGGAAGGAAACACATCAAGAGTGACAGCAGTGTAAATAAAGTGAGGAGTGTGTGGAGTTTTACGGACAGACAGACAAACAAATGAGGAAGTAAAGATGCACTGTGGTGCTATTAGGAGAAATACTTTGAGATAGATTGGCCATGTAGAGGATGGAGAATGAGAGACTGACTAGAAGAAGGTATGTGTATGACGTGGAGGGGGGAGGGGAGGAGGGGAGACCATGGCGAAGATGGAAGAATGGAGTGGAGAGGTACGAGGGAGTGGGTGTGAGTTGGAGAGAGGGCAGTCAAATGGTACATTACAGTGCAACATGGAGTTAATTTGTTTGTGGCCCCCCTTATGGGTCTGAGATGTCTGGCAGTAGAGAGAGAAGTCAGAAGAGGGCAAAAATTTCTGCTTACTGAAATGAGTGAACTTTAAGCAATTACTGAAGCAAATGCAAAGGGAGATATTTAATTACTTGACAAAAAATACAAACAATGGATGTAAACAAGTGATCACTATAAAGTAAGAAAGGGTTATGGGAAACAGAAAATGATGCACGGTAGATATGGTAATGCTGACTGAGCCTGCACCACATCAATCATCGTTATAATAATCATAATCAATATACTAACCAACACGAGCCATTATTATTCTCCTCACTGCAATAAAATCATAACCATCATCACCACCCTAACCTCCTCTTTTTCCCACCTAAGGATGGGGTAAGGTATGGTTCAAACAAGCAAGAACAAAACACATGGGATAAGACGTTATATTTGAACCACCCTGTATTTCTTAGCATCTGTGGCAAATAACCAGGACTTACTGCATGTTTATCACGTGATGGACAGGCATGTGCAAAAGTATGCCAACAATGGTCTGCCAGCAGTAACTTGTATTTCAAATTTATCTTTCTTCCCCAAATGACAAGCAAGTAACATCCTTCTCCAACTTGTTTTCCTGATGTTTGGAACAGACACTTTCATATGGTAATGATCAGATATTGAAACTGTCAGGTTAAACTAACAGCCTTCAGTTCCTTTATTATCCCCCTAAAGGAGAATGGTGGACTATGAATGAATAGTAACTCTGGTGTTCAGTTCTTACCACATAAAATATTACTCTGGTGTTCAGTTCTTACCACATAAAATGTTACAAACAACACCTTCCATTCCTACAACTGGCAGAGAAGTGTCTACATACTTTTGCTCATGCTCAGGACAGGATTTCTGCAAAACATTTCACAGCCTATGGTAGTGTACGGCTGGCGAGTTGTCTATGACCTTAGTCGCTTTACTCAAATCTGGCGAAGACGTCTTCTTTCAGAGCTGACAGCAGCAAGTAAAGAAATGTGTTGTTTGGTATGATTGCTAATCAAAGTGGACATCATGTGACTATCATGAGTGATGGGCCAAGTGGCATCTTGATACACAGGATATAAGTTACTACACTTGGTGGTAACACAAAACTAGACAAGTCACATGGTGGTGTAAGGAGTTACAGCACTCCAGGTAGATGTGGCCCAATACGGTATTACATCAGCCAGTAGCTAGTCCCAGGTCTCTTGCAAAAAAGGGGAAACAAAAAATTGGTGAATGAATGGGTGGGTGTGAATGTGTGGTCCAGCATCTCATAGATAGGGGAGGCAGTGGCTCGATCAGTAGAGAGTTGGCTTGCAGTCCCGTGGGACCCAGGTTCGAATCCTTGCTGGTGCAGGGAACAGTTTAAGGATTTGAATTTCATTAAATCAGGCTTTACTGATCTACCAGAAGACCCGCCGACATGTCGTAAAAATAACCCCGCTAATACCAATACACCAGTCCTGTATGAGACAGCCCTAGCATGTATTCAATATGGACGGTGGGTGTTAAGTGCCGAAGTGGTGACATGTAGAGGTGTATGGTATGTAGGAGGACAACTGGGCCTTGATAGCAGGCTGTAAAGCCTATGCCCAGAGTCGGACACATAAAAAAAAAAAAAAAAAAAAAAAAAAAAAAAAAAGTGAACAAAGTGTGCAATGTCTCACTTGCAATATCCACTTAAGAGCGTATGCCCAATCCCTGAAGCATTGCCTAGGCCATAAAAAAAAACAACCATGCACACAACCCCCTCATAGAGCATTCCGCCCCCTTACTGTACGGCCACAACGTGATTACTGCAAGCAAGGTGCTGCGTGCATGTTTATCATATACGGTAATCATCCACCTGTGTGCCACTTATCCTTCCAACATATGCAACGACAACCTCTTCTCTTTTAACTCCGAAAGCCACATTACCCACATTGGAACTGATATATATCGTGGCATACAATGGTGGGTTGTGTTTGTTGTAAAAGTGCAACCCACCCACCCAGTCATCCCCAATTCCCTAAAACCCCACTAACAGCAAAGGGACCTGGGGCCATGCTACATGATGTATTGAATGGGCAAGGCATGGAGTACACTAGCAAACATTTCAACAAAAAATTACTTTATTTCTAACAAGCGGATTATTCGTTCATTTACTGCCAGCGCAAAACTTATCTTTTACATGCGTACTGGTATTTAGCGTTCCAACTTCCACACGGGGGAATTGATAGGGCCGAGGCTCATAAACAAGTAACGCCAACACTACAGGGTCGATTGGTGTGGGTGACCGAAACGGAAATCATAGCAACAATATACACGAGTACCTGAAACGACTGGCCGAACCTTACGCAACAGATTACCTGTCCACTGTGCATCAATTAAAAAATACAAGCATAATAATACAAATGTCAATAATATTAAGTATTATTCACTGGGGTGTCTTTTAGGTGGCTCAGGAGGCTTGCTAAGAAATCACATTACGAAATTACCACAGCCACAAAGAAGACAAGCCACTTTGACTGAACTGACACCAGACATTGTTCAACTGAGAGAAATACTGTACTAGCAGTCAAAGGCATCGAAAATAACACGAGGAACCTTTCTGCAATGGGATGGATGTACACTTGTAGTACTGTGTTATTCTACCACTGAGATATATGAAAAAAGCTGGTGAATGGAGAAATCCTGGGCCAAGTTAGGGTGCAAGATGTATGATAACTGAGTACAGACATAAATAAGTTAAAAATAAAGTTCATTATTATCCTTAGACCCCAATGCATCCCTCTCAGTTGAATAAAACCATCTGGCATTAGTTGGAATAAAGACAGTTACTCTCCCACTTACAAACATCTGAGCTTTCTATTGAAGTTGGGATTAAAGACTTACCAGCTTGAGATTTTATTGGCTTTGTGGCTGCCAGCCTCATAGTGCCAGGGACTGACTCCTGGCACTGCATCATCCTATCCTATCATCATCATCGTTGACTGGCAAGTAAAATCAGTACCTAGATTAAGTTAACTGGCCTCGTATACCCTAGTGGTGGAATGATCTAGTTGTGGAGCCTAGCACTGTCACTGATCATAATTACCAGCATCAGTTATGGAGCCTAGCACTGCCACTGATCATAATTATCATATTCCTACCTTGTTTTCCCACCCAACGATGGGGTGAGGAATTCTCTATTAAAATATTGTAAGTAGAGGAGCAACTGTTAAACTCTGTCCGTCTCAACTTGGCTTAAAAGTGATCTAGAAAAGATGCAGAGCCACAGTAATGCTATCTTTGTTTTACTCTGCTTCTAGGATATGAGGATTAGGCTGCCAAAGACAAAACTCTCTGCCAAGTCAAGGTGGATGAACTAAAATATTTCCAACTCACATTTCTGAAGGGTAGTAGTAGCTGTTGTTGTAGTGGTACTGTAGTTCTTGTATTAAGTATTGGTTTGTCTATACAGTAGATAATTTCAAAACCGATGGCCCAGGGGAATTAACCTCTTTAGGGCAGAGGTTAAATGTTATCTTACTGAGGTAACATTATTGGCTCCACCACGGCAGCAGCACAGCAGCACCTAACACCACCACGGAAGCTCCAACACCTGCACGGCAGCACCAACACAGCAATTGCAGGAACAGCAGCATCAGTAACACAGACAGCCCCTGAAAATATGCGAAGTTTTTAGGAGATAATCTCAAGCCTATTGATAATTTAACCCTTTTGTCTGTGGAAGAGTTCAGTATAGATTTTAACTCCTGGTGTACTGGTGCTGGAGTGGCACTATTATAATAGGATGGGGAGGGGAGAGGGCTGCCTGATTATATTTACACTTCTCAATCCCATCCCTATCCCCCAGGAGGAGAACAGTGGACTACAGAAGGGTAACTCAGCCTGCAATCCATTGGGTTCTGATGGGCCTAGGGTTGCAACTACAACTACTAGTATATGAGACCTAAGATGAATAAATCATTTTACATAATTTGTCTAGCTCAATTTCCTGGTTATAGTCCCTCAAGCACTTCCTTATTCCCAGAAAGGAAGATGGTGGACTGCAGCAGATGGGTAACTTCATGCCAGCAATCCACTGAGTTCCCACAAGTCTCTCCTAATATGAATAAAACAGTCCGGTGGTAGCAAGTGTAAACCAGGCTCTATGACAGCATCAGAAGGAGCACAAGGCTACAAGCCCACAAGGTTGCTCCTTCCAAGAAAAAATAAAAACAAGATAACAGAGAGCCAAATTCAAGACCCATTCATTTCAACATGCCTGGACACAATGCATTTAAAACACTAGAGATCATGGGCAGTAGGATATCCACAGACAGTTCCAGAGTTGACCTGTTGCATACATTAAGTACTGGCAGTAATGGTTAACTCTTGCATTAGAGAGTTTACACATTAAAGAGTGAAGAAAAAAAAATGTCACCATATACTGAATTAACGTGCCATTCAATACAAATAAAGGAATCAGACTTAACCATATTCAGGACCAGACCCAGAACTCCAAAAATACTAATAATAATTTTAAAAAAACAGGGGGGGGGATTCCTGGCAGATTTACCCCTAAGGCATTAAAGAAATAAAAAATATTCATATATTTCACTTGTTTTCATCATGTAAACATAGTAATACTGTAAAGTTAAGTGCAAGTGAAATGAGATCATAGTGTATCATATCATTTATAAATGCTCCAACCTGCTTGCAGTCATTTAATGGCAGCTCTCTACATCACTCGATCTGTGGCAGACTCCCTATTCAGTCCCTTACCCCTGAAGTCACACTCAATGACCTCATTCCAGGTCTTTTTCAGCCAGACTCTTGCAACCCTACCCGACGTTCACACTTCCAACCATCCCAACCCAACTGCCATTCTCCATCCTCTCCACATGCCCAAATCACCTCAAAATACCCCTCATCACAACACCAATACTCCAGTCCCATCCTGCCTCTCAACTCTTCATTCACATATCTCACCACACCCAGCTGTCATTCTCCATATGCCCAAACCATCTCAGTCTATCAATCCTCATCACAATAATGTTTTCATGTATATTTTTGTACCCTAACTCCTGCTGCAACAATAATCAACTTACATGATGAAAATACAAAATCCCGAATTACGAATGACATGGTGAACATACAGACTGAGAAAAAATATATAATTTCCATATTATTACCTTAGTAAGAGCAGAGCTAACCACCTATTTAATATCCCCTTGCTAGGTATTATTTAGCCAACTATTCCTAGTGTGTTTTTACATCAAATTTCTTTTTTCAGTTATCTATACCCTAAAAATTTGCATGTGCATGCATGCACACACACACACACACAGAGGTTCATTTGTGCAACACTGGAGGGTTGCAGTAGTCCTTAGCTGCCCATCTGTCTATCTATCTGTCTGTTGCAAAACAACTTAATCCCATAAATGGTGACTATAAACAAATCTCTATATTGCCCTGTCCTCTGCTATTTGGTTGACCTTTCTCTAAATCACACCCCACCATCTCATATATCTTTCCACTCCATCCTCCATCTCATCCTTGGTCTCCCCCTTCAACAGACTCCCATACACTCTTTTAGCCAATCTGACTCTCATAAACTCTTCTAGCCAGTCTCTCATTCTCCATCCTTTCCACTTGGCCAAAATATTTCTAAGTATTTCTCTAAACACTTTCAATCACAAAAGATGACTTGAAATGAGTCACACCAGGTTTTTCAGCAATGTAACTTCACTAATAGTTTGTTTTTTATGGGTACTGGTTACTTCTGCATAAATATATGATTTTTTTGCTTTCATTTGATAATTCTGACAGTTTGTTCTTTTTATGTGACAGTATGTTGCAAATGAATTGCTGCACAATAGACACAAGGAAATTACCCTGTATGGAATTTCCTTGATGACAGTGTTTATGAAAAGCTGATGGAGAATATGATGCAACAGAAGGACAAAAGGAACAAGGAAGTGAGTTTGGGAAGAAAAAGAGAGGAAGAGAAATTTTTAAAAAATAATAATTGTTGGCAGACCGTAATATGTAATGCAACGTAACAGTAACTAACGTTACCGATTTTCATTCTTCCTCTGAATTGTTCTAACTAACACTTGGTTGGTTAAATCTAAAAACTAACTCCATTAGGTGGATACTGATAAACAGTAAAAAACAGTGGCACAAATAAAGGTTAAGGGAAAAAAACAGACTCATTTACTTTACTGTTATTTTACGTGCATTCACTTGCTTCTTGAGAGGTTCCTTGTTCTTCCTTAGGGGTATATAATGCAACGTAACAGTAACCAACGTTACCTATTTTCATTACAATACTGTATATTCTTCCCTTGAATTGTTCTAACTAACACTTGGTTGGTTAACTCTAAAAACTAACTCCATTAGGTGGATACTGATACAGTAAAAAACCGTGGCACAAATAAAGGTTAAGGGAAAAAAACACAAACACATTTACTTAATTGTTATTTTACATGCACTCACCTGCTTTTTGAGAGTTGCCTTGTTTTTTCTAAGTGTCCTTATGGTGCTGTCAGGAGCCCCAGTCAGGCGACGTATCTCAGGGGCTGTCAACCCCTCCTCAATGGGCTGCAAAATCCTCTGCTTGTCAGCCGCTGGGTACAGGCGATGTCTTGCCAACCCTGTACGGCCGCTTCTCCTTAGGCTCTGGTGCTGGCTGTGCAACATCAACCTCAGCTCGTCGCTCCGTGTGCTCTACCTCACTGGCGCGCTGCATCTCAGACGTCTAGATGTGGGTCAGGAAATCACGAGCCGCGAGGCGAGGAGAGCACAAAAAACACAATGGAGCTTGGGTCTGTAGTACCACCACTGTATCAATAGAGGGCAGGGTGGTCGCAAGATGGCCACCAACAAATGAGCATCGGTATGCGTCATATGCTGAGTGTCAGCTGCAGCCGGAAGCGGCGACGAAAATTGGGGAAAAGTGACAAAGTTTGCGACATGTCAGAAACTTATTTCTATCGCGAAAAATGAAGCATCGAAGTAAAATGCGTCAAAATACGAGGACTTACTGTATTTATGTGAATGGGGTCTTAAATAAGTGCTATGCATGTCCAGTAGGGAAGTAGGTAGGTGGTTTTCTGATTTAGGTTAGGTTAGGTTAGGTTAGGGTCAGGAATGACTGGTGCTGGAGTATCAGGGCCACTATCCGGACAAGACCACTTTCCGGTCATGCCTTTGGCTCTATTACAACGGATAGTCGAAAGATTACTGTATATACATATATATATATATATATACATATATATATATATATATACAGTAGGCGCGGAAAGTGTTGACGCCATCTTAAAAAAAGAAAACATTCTTGTGGTTAGCAAGGAGAAACAAATAAATTAACACTCACCATTGAATTTAGTATTTACTGGCATTCCCCTTCACCTTTATNCTGGTAGATCAGTAAAGCCTGATTTAATGAAATTCAAATCCTTAAACTGTTCCCTGTCCCAGCAGGGATTTGAACCTGTGTTTGTCAGGACTGCAGGCCACCTCTCTACCGACTGAGCCACCGCCTCCCCTTTATATATATACAGTAGGCGCGGAAAGTGTTGACGCCATCTTAAAAAAAGAAAACATTCTTGTGGTTAGCAAGGAGAAACAAATAAATTAACACTCACCATTGAATTTAGTATTTACTGGCATTCCCCTTCACCTTTATTATCTTCTAAAGGCGTCTGTGGAGACTGATGGCGTAGTTTTGCAGAACAGACGGACTAAAACTGCTCCATAGCTGCTTGACTGCAGCCTCAAGTTTAGGCAAAGATGATGTGCCGCTTCATGTGTGCCCATAAATTCTCAATGGGATTGATATCTGGGCTGTTTCCGGGCCAATCTCGAATAAAGGGAACCTCACAGTCTGTTAGCCACTGTTTCACTGACTTTGCAACATGTGCAGGGGCAGAATCTTGCATAAATACTCTTGCCTTGGTTTTATCAAAAGAGCCACTTAAAACATCACATAAGAGCTCCAAAAAATTGTTCTGGTTCACTTTTTCATTTGCAGGTAGAATTACCAACCTACCAACACCATAATATGTAAAGCAGCCCCAAGCCATGAGTGAGGCTGGGTATTTAACAAACTTGGAAGTGTACTTAGGATCCAAGGGGTCACTGCCTGGTTTGCGGTACACTCGTGATGAAGGGGTACCAGTGACAGTAAATGTTGACTCATCACTCCAAAGCACAGTTTTCCATTGCTCCTCACTCCAGGCAAGATATTTCTTACAAAAATTTACTCTCTTTTTCTTCTGAAGTGCAGTTAGCAGTGGTTTTTTACGAGCACAAAAACTCCTGTAGCCCAGATCGTCATGCAACAGCTGCTGCACACTTCTGACAGACACATCTGCCAGCAACTGTGGGTTCTTTTCTTTTAAATCCCGTGCTGTTAGCCTTGGATCCTTGCTAACTTGCCTTGAGATCAGCTGACGGGTCCTGAAGGTTGTCTTACGAGGTCTCCCAGGCTTGGGAAGTGGAGTGGGAGGAATGGCCTCCCCACTGTCCTTGAACCGCTTCACCAGACTCTGCACTGTCCTCAGTCTAACACCATCTGATTTGCAATAAATGGGAGTTTGTGGCCAGCTTTGTATAAAGTAATCACTTCCACACGTTTGTCCTTGCTTGTGGTTAATTTAGGCAAGATGAGAATGTGGTAGGTAACCAAATAACTGTGTTATTTGAGTCAAAACATGCCCTCGTGGTGCATCACACACAGAGACAATCCTCCTCCTGTGGCTGCCCAAACAATACTGAGCCTGCTCCTGTGGTGCCAAACCTATCAAGTAGGGTTGCCAGCTCCCGTTGAAAAAGAGTCAGCTCATTTCGCATCACAGGGGAGGGTAGTATTGACCCTACTTCACTTAACGCGAAAAAGAATGATGTCGGCAAAAAAACGTTAATACTTTCCGCGCCTACTGTATATAGTAAAACCTCAATATAAGACTTCAACAGACAGGAATTTGCTTTTATCGGAATCAAGGAGCTACCAGACTAAATTCCTATATACAGTGGATCCCTGGTATATGAAAGGGATAGAGACCGGAAAAAGCTTTCATAAAGCGAAATTTCGTATATCGGAGCAATTTTCCTTAATGAAATATACATAAAAAGGGGAGGATGCATTCCAGGACCCCTTTGGACCCCCCACCTAAACTTTACACCTCCTATTTTGAAGTAAGTAATAACTGTAGAAGTAAGTAATACCTGTAGATGTAGAGAATAAGGTGGCCATTTTCTTGTACATCTCCTTTTTCTTGGTCACAGTCCCAAAGGTGGAAGCCGCAAGGCCTAAAGGACGCCCAATCTCCGAGACTCCCTGCCCCTTCTCGTGATGCAATTTCCAATTTCCTCTCCACAGTTAGAGAATGGTGCTGCTGCTTCTTTGCAGAGGGCTCCCCTGATGCTGGAGATGATGCAGGGTGTAGAGCTGCGAAAATATCCACGTGTAGCAAAGCTGCGAGGAGGGACATGGACTGGTTCCGGGAAAATGTGCCATGAAGCCAATTCTCTGTCAGACAATCCCCCGTCAAAACATGGACAATCCCATCATTCTATAAATATACTTAACATTAATTGATTAATTCTATAATAACTAATTTCATGGGGAACTATCAAGGTCTATGTTCATTGAATAACGTAGGTTTGGATATTAGTTTATAATTTGCACTTGTAGTCAATAATTAACTTGTTCCTGCCACACTGTAGTCCACTTTGAATTATAATCTGGCGTCTCCCATAGCCGTCTTCAGTAATTTTCATTGTAATTTTTGGATGCAGTAGGTTGAGACTGATTGATTAGCTGAGAATGTAGACGTAATATGAAGATTGTTTGTATAATTTTAGAGTATGTCAATCGTTCACTTGAAGTTATTAGGTATTTATATAAATGCCAATGTCTCATATGTAGCCTTATGTTAACCCACCCCGTCCCGGCAGATTCTTAACTGACTACCTCCCCCAATCCCGGCAGATTTTCTTTTCTTTTTTTTTTTGCTAAAACCTTCGCTTTTTATGAGAAACATCGAAAATTCAGAGAAATCACTCACCTGACCTTTAAAATTCTGCTACAGGTAAGAATACCCTCACATTCGCTGTGTTTTCTATGGGCCCTGGCTCCAGAGAAAATGTGATTTATTGGAGGGTAACTTCCAAACCACTTATATTTATTTATTTATTTGGTACAAATTTATATGTAGTACAAGAGTATATTGGTTTTCACACAGTAATATAGGTGATATAAGAGTTGTTTCACTCACCAAGTTGGAAAGGTGCTAGGAGGAATGAAAAGTGTTTGGATGTCGTTCACTCAGAATGGATGTAAAGAGTAGGCTGTATGAGGGTGTTGTGGTACCGACTGCATTATATGGGGCTGAAACATGGAATATGGGTGTAGCAGAGAGGAAAAGTTTGAATGTAATGGAGATGAGGTGTCTGAGGAGTATGTGTGGAGTGACGCATATGGATCGAGTGAGAAATGATGAAGTGCGAAGGAGAACTGGAATTGTTCAGGAGATGGC
>JAGKTI010018226.1:0-17463 GCA_018397915.1 Birgus latro | reverse complement strand
TAGATAGATAGATAGATAGATAGATAGATAGATAGATAGATAGATAGATAGATAGATCACAGCATTTATAGACTATGGCATTGACTGAACTGTACTTGTACTCTGAATATGATGCACAGCAGGTGAATATGGGAGTAGACAAAAGTGACAGCAATGAACGCGAATCACAGATGTGATCACAGGACTACTGATCACTGCTGAAAAGGAGGGTTAAGACAGCATAGAACAACCGGGTGGAATGGGACGAAAACTGGAAATAAAAAAAATAAGCGATTACAGCCATCATCAGGGACAATGCATTGAAAAGCAACAAGTGAAGAGCATGAGGAAGAAACAACAAAATGCATTAAAAAAGGGGAAATTTACTGTGCCATTAAGGGAAATTCTCTTCGGCAGAGACATATCCACAAGTGACTCTTCTTACCACTGGGTGTGACTTCATTGGCGTCGTACGTGATATGGACTTTTCACCCAAGTGTTGTATAGACGATAATGATGTTTGGTCTTGTGAGGAGGGCGCTAGGGCACGTACCATATGTCAATAGTCTTATGTGAAGCCTGTGTGCCAGCATAACACATCAAGTCACCCCTGCAAGAAAGATAAAAAGACTGAAAGCAGTTTTCATATTAACTTACACAGCCATACCACCTAATCTTGCAACCTAACTTGGCATAACCTAACCATCTAACCAAGTCATCTGACTTTATTAAACCTAGTGATCTAACCTAACAATGTGACCTTTGTTAATCTAACCACCTAATATAGCTATCTAACTATACTCAACCTAACCATCTATCTATTGACCTAACCTAACCACCTACCGTAAGAACCTAACCTAATTTAACAGCCTAGCAAAATTGCAATCTGACCTAACCTTACCACCTCACTAAGCTGTATCTTCTCCTCTCATCAAATGTACCCTAACCAAATAAAACTATCCAAATTTAACTTAAACAATGACAAATTTATCTAAACTGACCAAGTACGCTAGGCATAACCTAACTTAAGCATTTAGCTTAACCCGCATTTTACAAACCACTTATTCATGAGATAACGAGAAACAACCTCTGTGAGAGCTACTAAAATAATTTACTTTTGTGGCATGTGTTTATGGTATAATTTGCAAATGCTAACCAGTAGTCAATTTCGCACCTGTAGCAAAGGTTGGCCATTTTGAAACAGTCGCCTTCTGCGCAAGATCCTCCATATCTCTCACTGATTTGATAATGCCAAATTCATCAATACACCGTAGCAATTAACTGGTGTAGTGATGAACTGGTACTGTACGTAACAACAGTATGGAAACACTTTTGATATCATGATATCTATTTTAATTTTGCTACATTCAGACAGTTTTATTCAGTACAAAAGGCGCCTCTCGTACTGAAGTGGATTATTGTTCCTCTGTTTAATCCCTTTAGTTTCAAGTCTCTCTCACGCTGAATCAAATCGGTTGATGATATCTACGTGTATGTATTGTTGTGGCCGGCCCGCACACCCCTGGCATAGACGGACAGCTCTGATGCTCACGTACTATCGTGGACAAAAGTATCGATACACCCACTTGACAGAGAATGGAGAATTGTGTTGGAAACATTGTTCCCCCCCCCTCCCCTCTCCTCCCTCTCTAAAGTCACGCCCCCTCCTCCCTCTCCCTCCCTCTCTCTTTCTCGTGTCGCTTCGTAAAATGAAATATCAGATCGTTAAATTAGCATTATGTTACATATTTCATGTTCACATTTGTCATTTTATAAAAACCTGGAGGAATATAGTTTCATGATCAGTTCGAAGATGAATATTTAATTACCAAATATTATTTTACCAAAGTCAGACTCAGTTGAGACTTAACTATACTTATGTATCCTCATATCTCAGTGCAGTACTATTGATCTGGGCCAGTATATTCTAACACATGTAGTAAACCTTCATTTTTATATATGGCCCAAAAGGCTAATTAGTTTTACACACACACACACACACACACACACACACACACACACACACTTCTCACGCTTTCGTATACACGCGAAGAGGGTCCAAGCAGGGCTGAACTTGTCGTGTAACAGCAATTAAAAAAAAATGGTTATCGTTATGTGGGTTTCATTTACCTCCAGATTACTATTTACTATAAACATGCACCCAAAGTTATGGTTATAGAGGTCGAGTCGTCAGCCAAAGGGTTTGTTATGCTTTCCTTTGACATCACTCAAGCCCATCTTTCATTCACCATATACTTAATCCCTCAGCCAGATTGTGTCACAGTTACATATTTATTAAAATAAACAATACGGAACTGCACTTCAGTAAAAGATAATAATTATTGGACTGAATATATTTACGGTACATCAAAATCTATCCGGTTTTGTGGTCTTTCAACAACATAAATGTTGATGAAGGAAGTGAAAAGACTAATCCAGCATGAAATTGGGGTATTTTGAATGGGACAATGGACAGGAATTATTGAATAAAAGAACATGAGGCGTCAGAGATCTGTAAGACAAAGCCAACGAAGGATGGAGGAAAAGAGGAACAACTCTACGACAATCAGCAGAATACGGAGGAATAATCGAAGTGTCCATGCTTATAAAACGAATGCATTACATAACTGGTAAGTTTCCTTGCCTCTGTATTATGGTGTGTGCTCAAATAATCGTTAAAAGGAAGCAGGATTGAATAATGATACTACTAAACAACTGCTTGTAATGATGGTGATGATGATGATGATGATGATAATAATAACAATGGTAATAATAATAATAATAATCTATCTATCTATCTATTGCCTGACGCCATAATCCCGTAAGGGGTGGCCATTTGACTTTGAGTTATTTGTTTTACGGGGAGGGGCACTAACCCTCCACCAACCCACTTGTTGATACGTAGGGAGCACGTATGGTTTGGTTATATGGTTACCACCCAGCGTTGTAATTTGGCTTGTCACTCAATGTAAAGTCACCTGTAAAGGAAAGAAAAGCAATAAGAAGTGACAGGAAAGATGGGAGAAACAGGAAGAGAGGAGGGCAGGACAGAAAAAGAATGATAAAGGGTAAGGAAGAAGTAGGCAGCACTACATCAAGTGAGTGGATGATGGTCGCCACCACCTACAACTAATAATAATAATAATAATGAATAAATAAATAAATAAATAAATAACCCATCCATCCATCCATCAGCCAATCCTACGTTGCCCCATGAGGAGCGTAGAAGCCCGGGGCTAGGCAAGTTGGTCCTGACATTTAAGTTGAGTGACCAGCCTCACTCATCCCTGAGTGGCATTACGTGAGCAATAAACCCCAACCACCCCTTGGATATAAACCTTCACCGGCTCAATCCGATTGGAGGGCCGCAATTACCCACTAAACCACCAGGTGCCATAATTTGGTTATAAGGTTACCACCCATCCTAGTAAATGGTTTCCTTGTGTACAGGAAACCATTCGGCTTGCCACTCAGTAACAATAATATTAAAAATAATACTATTTATAATAAACACAGCAAATAACATTACAGGAAATTTATTTATGGTTATCCCCATACGATTTAATGTAAAATAAGTTTTCTATCGTCTTGAGAAGACTAATTGTGCATTATCATGTGAAGGGTTAAACGTGGAGGAACTGATGAACAAGAGGGTGAAACAGTGTTATCCGAACGATTGTTTGGGAGTCATAGTGGGGTGGGATGGTGTGGGGTGAGAGGGGGGAGGGGCTGAACAGGAAGCTTGATTTACCCGAGGTGATTATCATTCTCTCTCGTGGGAGAAAGACTAGAGGATTAGATAATATGTAACAAACTCCAGCATTTGCATACCATATTCACAGCATGTAAGGGTGTTGAGAAATATTATTATCCAACTGAGAAAGGAGTACCCTGATGCAAAATAGATATAATAATATTTAGGGACAAAATAACTTGCCATATATAGATACCACCGTTTATTCACAAGGTGATGTCTATAGTGCCCTTAGTTTAAGGATGTGTTATAGGGTAAACCAAAAATATTCTCTCACTGTCGCACAAGGTGATTATCAAACAAGAACATTTCAGCTGCGCGAGTAACACTTAATAGCCCTACCATACCAGCGACAAAAAGCGTAAATACAATCTCTTTGGAGCCAAGCCTAGTTCTAAAATTTATACTATCAGGCTTTTGTTTTACGAACCATTTGGGCAGGTGTTTTATTTAAAATTCCCATACACTAATGCGGTACCGATTTTTAAAATCATAATGGAGAACATTAATGTTGCTTGTATATGGTGATTCCCCTTATGTTAAATATTTACAAAGGTCCTTAGCCACTACATCTACACCCTACTTATCGATCCATAAGGATGTTAGTTTCTTTAATAGTCTCACTGGTTGGTGTCTACTTTAATGGTGTGGGAACGAACCCCTTCATCGAATAAAACGCTAGGATTATGAGGCTGCAGTAAATAATCCCTATTCATAGCATACCTAAGAATCGACCCCGGGCCTCTCTTCTATGATTCGGAACTTCTGCTCCGCAACAATACCCCTTCCAGGATAGTTTACTCTGTGACCTCTACTTGAGAGAGAGGGGGGGGGGAATACTCAGTTAACAAGGAGCGGGGTTTCTGGTGGCGAGTGAGGAGTGCAAGAGGGGGAGGGAAGGGGAGAGATGGAGGGTATTACAGTGTTACCAAGAAAGACCCCATTCATTATGTCCACGATAGTAGAAATAGTTGTTTACGGGTATGAAGGGCAAATACTCCTATATCTCTGAAGATGAAACCCGCTCCCACCCAGTGTGTTACGCAGGCTGTATATGTGGAAGGCATCCGGAGTGTGAGTGAGAAACCATGTTTAAATTGTGTTAGAGTTGCTGGATGTAGAGAAGAACATTGTGAAAAGGGTAACCTAGAACGCAAAAGAATTAAGAATGCACATGAACATCGAAAACAAGACAATTATGTACGAACAAACACGAAGAAGTGATATGACCAGACATAAAAAAAAATATATAATTCTTGTAGCCCAGTGTTTCTCAAACATTTTTTTTTGTTTTACTCCTTCCCTCCTCCACCAGATTGTTTTAACATTCTCGTCCCCACTTCAGCTCTCTCCCAATGTCCACATATTTGAAATTTACTACTTGAATACTCTTCCCTTACTTTAATGCTTGCAATCATCAGTCAGAATGTATATTCTATAAAGATGAAAATATACCGTTTTCATATTCATCCTATTTATTTATGCATACAGTCATGTTACAGCTTACAATGAATATTTTTTAATAATTATAATATACTATATTGATACCCTTCCTATATACTCGTATTTATGCTCACAGTCATCAGTCACAATAAATATTATATAATGATGTTATATAATGACATAATGATTTGATATTCCTCCTTTATTGTAATGTATGAAATCATCAATCACAACGAATATAATGATGAAAATATACTGTTTTGATACTCCTCCATTCTTTTAATGTTTACAGTCATCAATATGAATGAGTACCATGTTTCACTACAGAAGTATGGATAACACTTTCTTTTCAGTCAGTCGACTGTTTCGAAGTTGAGCCGTAGATGAAGCATATTTCATGTCCGGGTTCACATCGCTCTTTCAGTTTACTCTTTATATGAAGAGGGTGGAAAAAAGATTGACATGACTAAGTGATGGAAAATGGCACGAAGTCCCGAAATGCAAGCTCACTAACTGTTAGATATGACGGATAAATTAATCCCCAGATTATAGACAGATTATTCTCCATAAAGGTCTCTGGAAGGTGAACTGTTCCTGAGTTCAAGGAATTCGTCTTGAAGGCAGAAACATCAAGAGTGGCAGAGAAATTATTCCTTGCCAGTTTCTCTTCTTCTTCCTCGATCTCTTGGAATTATGTTTTTCCAACAATATCAACAACTGAATTATTTAGTTTTGAGTGACAGATCAACTATCCCCTCAATCTTGTCAAGGGTACTTGAAAGATTTTCAGACACAGTAACATTTCCTACATGGACTTTTCTTCGCCAGTTCTGGAGTTTAACAAGAAAATCTGAACACAGTCCATGAGATGGAACACATTTCTTTCCTTGCCCTGTAACTCGGGGTTCAACCTGTTTAGATACTCAGATATGTCTGCCAGGTAGGCACGGAATGGCTCCCACAACACCCCACAAATTAATTAGTAGATCATCCCTCTTTTTCTTTTCTTTCCTTTTCCAGAAATAAGTTCTTCTCGAAGTTCGAACACTCATTTCACAACATTGTCCTGGGAAAGCCATCGCTCTTTGAGGTAAAATAGGAGGGTTTCGTGCTCTGCATTCATGTCTCCACAAAGTTGCTGGAGAAGGCAAAAGCTGAAATCCCCTGCTTTCCACTAATTTGACACATTTTATTACTACCTCAAGGATCTTGCAAGGGGCACCTAGAGGGTATTTCAACTTCAGTGCAAAATTATGGACCATAAAGCGAACAGTTTCTCATTCGGAACTACATCCATGACGTGCTTCTGTAACCCTAATTTCGATCCCAGCATCGCTGAACCTTTATCAGTTCAAATTCTATAACAATTTTCCCAGGCGATTTCCTTAGTTGAGAAAAAAACAAAGTTAACTTGCCATCACTTTCAAAGCTGCGATGATAGTATCAAGCTGGGTACAGAACAGATATTCATCCTTATGTCAAACAACATTACATACCTAACGAACACGAGCATCCCTGCCCTCACTGTTGCGGCAAGATGCACTGAGAAGGATGGCGACTCTTCGTGTCCCGGGGGCAGCGGAATACTACACTGATGGATCAGTCACTGCTGATGGTTCAGCAGGTGCAGCATTTTACTGTGAGGGCCGTGCTGAGACATGGAGGCTCCCTTCAGGAGCCTCTGTGTACGAGACTGAGCTTGTAGCCATCCTTGGTGCCCTTAGAGATGCCAGCCTACACCACCATAGGCACCTCATTATTCATACAGACTCGCTCTCGTCACTGCTCAGTCTTCGTGCGCGGCACTTTAAAGAAAATGTTGCCCTGCTGACTTCCATTCTAGTTGTGGCTGACACCATTGCACGCCGGGGCACCGACATCACTCTTCATTGGATACCCAGCCATGTGGGTATCCGCGGCAATGAAGCAGCTGATGCCGCTGCTCGGCGTGCCACCGCTCTCCCCACTGTCACCTTTCCACTAGGGCACAGCCTCGCGAGTGTTAAAAGGAAAGCCTACACCTCCACCTTAAGGCTCACTCGCGAGGCTCATGAGGATCAGGTTGCTGCTGGCTCACGATCTGCCTCGTGGTTTGCGCGGGCAACTCGCTATGAGCCGCTTGTTGCCCCGCCTCACACCCCTAATGCTCTCATAGTGGGACTCCGCCGCCTCCGGCTTGGGCACCCCTGTTTTTCACAAATATCCGGGCGGCAACCTGATCCGTGCCCTTACTGTCACCACCTAGACGACTGGCCTCTTCTACACTATCTTTTGGACTGCCCTTCCACTGTTTCTCTCCGTCTTTCTCTTCGCAACCATCTTGTCAGGCGTGTCTCTCGTTCTGACACTGCTGCTGAGATGGTTGCTCTTTCCCCTGTCTCTTCCCTCCTCTTCACTGTCTCCTCTTACCATCCGCCTCGCTAGTCATAGCGCCACTTTCTTGATTTCCTTTCTTTTGTCCGTGTCCGTCTGCTGCCATGCAGCGGACGCTCCTCTTTAATTCTTTATCATCATGATTTGTCACTTACGGGCTTTCCACCCTGAGCCCGTGCCACACCCGTGTGGCGAATCTCATCATCATCATCATCATCGAGTAGCTGTGCACAAGAGCTCACATCTGTTGACTTATCAAGCTGTATTGTGAACATACCAGTTATAGACAATTTATGATCCTGCATCACTTGTTACATTACTTGTCACTTACTTTTTTTTTTTTTGTACAATCATGAACACTGACCTTGGAGAGCAGCATGAGAAATAATAGTAAAAGATATAAGGATAATAGTATTCACACCCTACCAATAATAAGGCGAAAAATAGGCAAAACTGTAAAAATCTAACCCCAAGTATGAGACTTAGTGATGATGGAAACCAGTATGATGGAAACCATATTGTCAACAATATTTCACATCTGCAAACGTAGTATTCCACAAAACTAAAGCAGGGACTTAGAACTACAATACTCTGGGACTGAAGAATACTCATGAGGAAGTGGACAAAACTAAACAAGGAAAAAGAAGTATAAAAAATAAGAGAAAAGAAAGTAATAATGACCCAGGCAATGGAAACAGAAAAAGGTTTCTAAAACTCCCATGAACAGCAAAGATTAAGGGAAGAAAACAAAGCAATTACAAACATGAAACAGAACCCCAGCTACATCTTCAATTACACCAAGCAGTTCTTGCAGTCGTGCAGCCAAGTCAGACTCCTTGCAAACAGTCGAAGGAGATATGAACGAAGATCCCGAAGAAATATGTACACTTCTAGCTGAACAATACCAGTCAGTGTTCAGTGAACCAGAGAAAACAAAGAAAATACAAGATCCAAGGATCCTTTTCTACTGCTCACAACAAATAACTGAAGACAATAACATATTACAGAACATCAGATTCACAGATCAGGACATCGCCATGGCAACTAAAGGGCTAAAATCAAACTCAGCACAGGCCCAGACGGCATACCAAAAAAATTTCTGATCAAATGCACAGATGCTCTGGCACACCCCTCTTATCTTTTGTGGCGCCATTCCCTAAACACATGCATAGTACCTACAGAAGCAAGGAAAGCCACAATAACTCCAATTCATAAAGGTGGAATCAAGGGATTAGCAAAAAACTACAGACCAATTGCTTTAACCTCACATACAGTAAAAATCTTTGAGAAGGTTATGAGAAATAAAATTTGTCGTCCTCGATGAAAGAATTCTCTTAAATGCTGGACAACACAGTTTTCGTAAAGGAAGATCCTACTTGTCCCAACTCCTCGCCCACCACGACACTCTCCTCCACCACTTAGCAGAGGGCGACAATGTCAACACTGTCTTCCTTTATTTAGCCCCACTGAGGGAAGTCACCTTGAGGTGGTGGCGAGGCTTGAAGTGTGGCTGGCAGTGCCACCTACTCTGGAGACATACCAACCTTTGTAGGGCTCGACATCTGTTGGCCTCGTGGACCAAGCACCTCCTACATCACTGGTGGAGGATGCCTGCTGGTGATGTTAGTCCCTGCCCATTTGCCATCTAGAGCAGGACTGTTGCCTCCCCACGTGTTTGCCGTGCATGGCGTCCCGTAATGCTGGGAAACGGAAGCCCTGGGGTTGAGTAATGCTGCACGATGTGCCCTGCAGCTAGCAATGCACCTCTTTGGCCCCTTATTCCGGCTAGACAGTTGGCCTGGTTGGGCCTGACCAGGCAAGTCAGTTGATCATGCATTGGCTAGGGTCAAGTGTGCACTGGGGGGCCTGGTGGCTCTTATCATCCTGGAGCCACCCTTCCCCAGGTCCCCCGGTGGTTACTTGTGTATACTCTCGTGCCACCTCTGGGGTCGCAAGTGGTGTCGTCCCTGGCATAAGACCTCCCCTTGTTGGGCTCCATGGTGGGTGGAGGGGTGGGTGGATGAAGTTTTTTTTACTTCCTTATGGCTGATATTCCTAACACATCAGTTGATGATGCTACATCTGTCCCAGGATGTTCTTCAGACTCTTCCCTTATTGCCACACTGGAGCCTTTCTGAGCCCCTCGGGACTATCCCTCTGTGCCCCAGCGCTCAACTGGGACAGGGAGGAGGTCACGTCTGGTTGGTTCGCCCAGGCGACACAGTGCAAGAGCCATATGTAAAATATTTGGTATTGAAATCTGTGAGCAGGTCAGTGGTAGACATTGACATTTTTTTTTGTTGCACCATGGCATTTTCTTGGTTTGCGGCAGAGAACCAAATATCTGTTCGCAAGGGGATGGAAGCTTCCTTATTGAGGTATCCTTCCCAGAAGAGAGCTCCCGTCTGCAGTCTATGTCTACCATATCTGATCACAGTGTGTCGTGTGTTCCACATGCCATCTTTAACAAGTGTAAGGGTATCATTTACTCCCGTGGTCTTCTGCGATACCCTGAGACACATTCATTGGAGGAACTGCGCTCTTCTGGTGTTGTCTGTTCATCGTCTACAGAAGAAAAATGTTGGTGTTTTGACCCTGACTCCAACACTGTTCCTGACTTTTGACCAGCTAACGTTGCCTGCTTCTGTGAAACTTGCATGGCTCTCTCTTCCTATGTTCTGACCCCAAAGAGATGTTTCCACTGTCAGGGGTATGGGCATGTTAGCCGCTTCTGTTACCGTGTGCAAGCTGGCCTTCCTGGTGTATGTGTTTCTTGTGGTTGCTCCTCCCATGCTGGTGAATGTTTGGTGCCTATTAAATGCTACCATTGTGAGGGTGTCCATGCTGCCTCCTGTCAACACTGTCCTAGCAATGCCTTCGAGTAAGAAATTTTGTCCATACATACCCATGAGAAGATTTCCTTCCTGAGGCAAGGAGGACAGCCCAGACTAGATTTTTCCCAGTCCTAGTTACTTATGCCTCAGTCCTCTCTGGTACATCTGTGAAGCGCCCTGTGTCTAGGAATCTCTCTTGATCTGTGTCAACTACTGCTCCCCTCTCCTGTGATTTGCAGACTAACATTGCTGCAGCTCCGGTTGCTTGTGGGGCAAATGGTAACCGTCTTCTTTGCCTAATGTTTCTGCTTCTGCATCAGTGACAGAGGGTCGACACCCTTCCATGGTTGTGTCAAACTTCCATGTCGATGCTTCTCCTTGTCCCAGTATATCCAAAACACCCATCGTCTCTCCTGTGCACGGCAAGCGTCGCCGTGGCTCCTCAGAGTGCTCAGGGACTGATGCCCTCACACCAAAGGTTTCTGCTGTGAAGCCCACTATTCACTCTCCTCAAGATTCTCAGGGGTCCAGAGGAGTGCAGGCTGAGGATAGTATTTTGCTGATGGTCCGGCCCCCACCAGACAATGATGATGCCCGGGTCGTTGATGAGCCTCCTCAGCTGCATGAGGTCTTGCCTTCTCGGGATCCTAGTACTGTGGAAAGCACTACTGATTGCACTCCTCCTCATGCTGGCCCTGTGTGCTCTGCCAGAGAAGGCAGCTTGTGGTCCCCCTTGCAAGCCGTCTCTTGTTCCACCATGGAAGTGGACCATTGTCCGGCCTTCTTCTTTTTCTTCCTCTCTTTTGCCATCTTCAGAATCAGGTATCAAGAGAGCCCTGTCGAAGGGGTTATCCATGGTTAGGAAACCTGTTACTAAATCTAACCCTTGGCCAGGTACTCGGAAACCTGTCAAGGTTCTCAGTGTCTATAACTCTGGAACTGGGGGTACTCTGATATAATACAATGCCACTATGGGATCTATAATTCAATGGAATTTTCGTGGTTTACATGCTAGTTGGGAGGAATTGCGTAGTATTATTGCCCACTTTTCCCCAGTATGCATGTGCATCCAGGAGACCATGGTTGGTGATGCTGCTCCTTCCAGTCCTCCTGGTTACCGTGTATTTTATTCTGATCCTCTTCCTGACCAATGACATCATGGTGGTACTGCTCTCTAGTTCACTGTGATGTCCCATTCACTTGTCTGAGTCTTTCAACTTCACTGCAGGCTGCTGCCGTTCAGATTTTCCTTTGCTGTCAATATATGGTGTGTTGTCCTTATCTCCCTCCAAGTGCATCTCTTGAGAAGATACATCTTTCTCACCTTGATCGTGACCTTCCATCCCCCTTTCTTTTACTGGGTGATCTGAATGTGGGGTGACAGTATGACCAACCCTAGAGGTGATATGCTGGCTCCTTTGGTGGAGGATGAAAAGTTGGGGGTGTTAAATTCAGGTGAAATGACGCACTTTCATAGTCAGAATGGTGTTTTCACGGCCACTGATTTGTCTCTGTGCTCATCTACTGCTATTTTATATTTTAGGTGGGATGTATCGTCAGATTTGCATGGCAGTGATCACTTCCCGATTGTTTTAACTTCTGCTGAGTTTGAGCCACAGTGTCATCTTCCTCACTGGCAACTAGATAAGGTGAACTAGGCATTCTTTAGGCAGTTATGTTCCACTGGCCGCACTGCGGATGGTTTTGGTTGTGCTGATGAGGCATTTGCGTATATAACAGATGTAATGCATTCAGCAGCACTTGTATCTATTCCCAAAACTTCTGGACAATTTCCTAAACGTCCAGTTCCCTGGTGGACCCCTGAATGCACTTCTGCAGTGAGGACCAAAAGGGTCACCTTCTCTCAGCTTTGCCATCATCGTGGGGACAATATTTGGCGGCTTTTTGGAGGGCACGTCTTCATGCACGTCTTGTGTTGTAGGAGGCCAGACGTGCTTCATGGCAGGAGTACATTTTCTCCCTTTGCTCGAGGACCTCTCTCACCCAAGTGCTTTCTGACAAGTTTCCTGTTCCTTTCTCTCCTGTTTTATTTGATGCAGGTGGAGCTGTGACTGATCCCTTTGCTGTTGCTGAAACGTTTGTCGTGCATTTTGCTGGTGTGTCAAAGAAGGACACTGAATCACCTTCAGCATGTCAATGTTGTCACTTAGATTCCTGTAGCCTCAGCTCGACATCTTCAGGGGGAGAGTCTTACAATGTCCCCTTTCCTGTTTCTGAGCTGCAGGCGGCTTTGTCTTAGTGTCATGATTCGTCTCCAGGCTAATGATATTCCATACGCCATTTTACGTCATATGTGTGACGAATCCCTTTCCTTTTTACTGGTGCTATATAACAGAATTTGGTGTACTGGTGAGTCTCAGTCTTCTTGGGGTGTTGCTGTGGTTATCCCCATCCTTAAGCCCAGAAAGGATTATCTGCAGGCTACAAATTATCGTTCCATCTCTCTGACCTCTTGTGTTTGCAAGGTGCTGGAGAAGATGATAAATGGCTGGCTCATGTGGTATTTAGAGAAGGGCAATTACTAATCACCAGTCCAGTATGGCTTTCATAAAATGCGATCTACCACTGATGCCCTACTGTCCTTGGAATCTTCTGTCTGTGGGGCTTTCTCTACTAACCAACACCAGGTCACGGTCTTCTTCAATCTGGAGAAGGCATACGACACTGCCTGGCGTCATGGCATTTTACTTTCTTTTTCGTGAGTTTGGCCTTGATGGGCGCTTGTCTATTTTTATTCAGCAGTTTTTATCTAATCGTTTTTTAAGAGTCCGAGTGGGAGGAGTGCTTTCTAATGCCCGCACACTTGAAGATGAGGTCTCACAGGGGAGTATCCTTCACCTGCCCAGTTCCCCCGACGTACGATGCACGTTACCACTTATTTTCAAGCTCAGACCCACCGACGTGCACCGTACGTCAGTCAATTGCAAGGCCTGTTGTTTTGCACATTTTTCAAGATTCGCGGGTGATTTCTGGTAGCCATATGTGGGAGACCTTCATCTACCCGCTGTCAAGCGGGGATACTGTATGACCCCACCTGACCCCCCCTCCCCCCACACTCGGCAATTCACCTGTTAGCAGTAATCTGCCCAGTAAAGACATGTTGCCCCACGGTCTCTCCAAAGACGAAATTCATGTTGAAAGTGAATCCTGAGGTGGAGGACAAAGAAATAAAGAAGCTAGAGTAAGAAACAAAGAGAAATGAAGAGGTGGTAATGTCGTAAAGGAAGGTGCCATATGATGGTGTTTTAGGTGAGTGAACAATGCTTATATCACCTATCTTATTGTGTGAAAACCAATATAGTCTTGTACCACACATAAATTCGTACCAAATAAATAAATGAATACGTAATTCAAAGTGGCTTGAATTAGATAACCCTCCCATAGTTCGTTTTCTTTTACGCCAGGTACCCTAAGAGAGAACAAAAAGGCGAGGTTGACTGTCACTTGTAGCAACATTTATAAGCTCAGGAGGGCGATTTCTCTATGAAATTTCGATGTTTATGAGCAAAAGAGGAGGTTTGAGCCAAAAAAAGACAAGTTGAAAATCGGTCGTGTTTTGAGGGTGTGTTGGGTAAAAAATCGGTTTAGACTGGGCGGGTTAGTGTTATTCTCCTTGCTGTGGCATACTTCCTGATGGTGTACGAGGATCATTATATGTAGATGAGCTCTCAGTTTCCTTCACTGCATCTAGAATGTCTCTGATAGAGAGGAAGTTGCAGCTGGCTCTTAATAGAATATCTGAGTGGGCTGAGTCTCGTGGTTTCTGTTTTTCTTTAACTAAGACAGTGGCTATGCATTTTTGTCGTCTTTGGGGGGTTCACCCAGACCCTGGCTTGTATCTCTATGGCTGAGGAATATCCTGTGTGGAAGAGACTCGGTTCTGGGTCTTCTGCTTGATAGATGACTAACGTGGGTTCCTCACATTCGTTCTGTGAAGGCAACTTGTAATAAAGCTTTGAGTCTTCCGAGGATTTTGGGTCATACTTCTTGGGGTGCTGATTGCCAGACCCTCCTCCTCTTGCATCAATATCTTATCTCCCTAAATTTGAATATGGGTGTGAGGTCTACTCCTCTGCAACAGTTGCCCATCTTCAGATATTAGATTCTGTGCATCATGCTTGTGTATGTCTGGCAACTGGGGCATTCAGGTCATCCCCGATTTCGAGTTTGTTGGTGGATGCTGGTGCCGTCCCTTTGGCTTTGCATCGCCAGTCATTGATGATGAAGTGTTGGTATCATCTTCACCACCTTCCAGACTCAGTTTCTTATGCCATGGTCTCCCAGGATTCCCGATCATATGTTTATATCTCCCATCCTAGTTTCCCGAAGCCCTTTGGTTGTATGGTCAGGTCTGTTATGTTAGTCTCTCTGTTACAAGACTGGCCATCTGTTTATATTGGATCCCTGGGGTGAGTTTTTGGCTACTCCTTCGTGTAACATTCTGTAAGTCTGTTGTTGGAAAAAAGGGCTTATTTCCTTCTCAGTCCAAACTCCCATGCAATGGACTAACGTCTTTTGTTCCTCTGATTTCCTTATATCTTAGTGACAGAAAGATAAGAGTAAAAGTAGATGATGTTAATTCCAATTTACACTCATTAATGCCGGTGTGCCACAAGGATCAGTTCTGGCTCCAACCCTATTCCTAATTCATATTAATGATCTCTAATCTGTCACCCATAATCTCATCAGTTCATATGCAGATGACTCAACACTTCACAGTTCATTCACACTTAAACACTTATTCACAAAGTTTATTATCTCTAACTCAAAACTCAGTACAGCCATCTCCATAAATAAAGACTTATCTAGGATCACTGAATGGGGACAAAATAACCTTGTCTCATTTAATGCTAGTAAAACCAAATATATACAGTTTACTAATAGACAGATATTGCCAGTTTCCTATATTATCTTCAGTGCTACTAATATTCCTATCTCATTATTCTTGGTGTTTGATTTAACAATGCCCTCAGCTCGACCTCTCATGTCACAGCACTTGCTAAAACTGCCTCAAAGAAACTTGGATAATTGTACAGAGTTCATAGCTTCTTCACTGACGAGCAGTTAGCTGTAGTTTATAAGAGTCATGTGCACTCTCTGCTGGAATATTGCTCACCCTTGTCGAATGGATGTGGAGAGGTTGCACTAAAACAACTAGACAAAATTCAGAACAAAGCTCTTGGAATTATTAATAACCCTGCTATTACAAATAAACTACCATCATTGCATTATTTTACAGATACTTAGATGGTAAATGCTCAGACGAAGTTGCATCCATTCCTTTCCCTGTGCTACACGGGCATCTGGTAGCGCTCATGACTGGCCACTGCCATATTAGAGAGCTTCCGCCTATCAGAACATTTTTATTCCCCGAACTGCATCGCTTTGGAACTCGCTTCTCCAGAGTTGTTTCCCCCCAAACTTCAACCTACAGCTGTTCAAGTCCAACTGTTACAGAATTTTTTGTGAATGGAGGACACCAGTAATATGGTGCATGGATTATTTTTTCAATTCATTTTGCTTTTCCTTCCTCAGTTCTGTTGTTTAAAAAGAGAAAATAAAAGAAATCATGAAGAACAAAAAAAATAATGAGAGTCAAAGCTAGAAGAACAAGAGAAATTTTCAGTTGCACAGCAAGATCAAAAGAAATATCAAGAAGAAGAGAAGAAGCCCAAGCACAACGCCACGCAAGACCAGAGGAACTGCTAAGCGGGCACAGACATGAGCTTCACCAGCTATGAGAAGAGTTGCAGGATGGGACCAGGAAACTGAAATAACAGCAAGAGGTGGTACACAGGGAGGTAGTGAGAATAAGCAATCAGGTAAGGGAAGTGAGGGAAGAGGGGTTCCTGTATAGTGGATGATAATGTGAGAATTGAAATACTGGAAGTGAGTAACAGGGCCAAAGTCCTTGAAAAGTGTTTCTGAGCATCAGCACTCAGCACATCCCTTAAGTCCCAGTGACAGGTGCACGGAGGGGGGGGGGGGTGAGACTGAGGGAGTAGAATACCCAATGGTCATTGACACTGAATCAGAGAGGACTTTGGTGCTGCTGGATATGCTGGGCCCTCAGCAGTTTCCAGAGACCTTGCAGCATCTGTGTGGACTAGCAGGGTACTGCACTGGGCTTGGGGAACCAGTGGGTGTCGGGATGGGGCAGGGAGGAAAGGAAGAGACCTTGGTCATGTGTGTTTCCAACAATGGGGACCCCTGCATCTTGGGTTTGGACTGCCTGGTGTCTCACTGCTGCCTGCTTCACTTGCATTTGATGCGAATGTGGATAGGAGCAAGAAGTGTTCCATTGAGGGTCATGAAGCTTGGAAGTCTACTAGTGATCACAAAATGGACTGCAGTTATACTCCCTGACTGATTCTGCTGCCTTGCAAGGTCTATGACACGGTACACACTTCCTTGGAATTGGTGGCACAAGAGTCATGTCATGATAGGAGGAGTGATGGTCAGCAGAACCTTAGTTGACCGTAAGGCAGATGAAGTACCTGTTTTCATAGCCAACTTTTCACATCATCCTAAAAAGATACATCAGGGCACAGTTGTGGGGTTGTGCCAAGAAGTTGATCATGAACCACCGTGCTGTGCATGCAAGAGGAGTATGGTTAAGCCCCCGAGAAAGACACTTTGGCAGGAGTGCCTAGTGTCTGGAAAAGTCACATATTGAGCAACTGAAGAGGCTCTTGATGGGGGACACTAATGTGCCTTCTAGACGTGGTTCAGAAAGTACACTTGGAGTGATGCCAAGAACCTGCTGGACACCGGAGATAAAAGGAGGACCCATGGGAGCGGCAGTCTTGGACAGCTCTGGCGATCCAGCTCATCATATCATGGAACCTAGATAGCAGAGGCAACAGTGACATCCCGCTAGTCTGGAAATGATTCCCGTATATATTTGTTATGAGCAAGCAACAAAGCAAGCGAGCGATGTTTACTCTCAGCTACGTTTTGAAACTAATGGCCCGACCCTACCACCATGCTTAGCCAGGGCTCTCACAAATAAATTTCAGGAATTCCCTAGACTAAAGTTAAAATTTTCCTCGATCACCC
>JAGKTI010018225.1:0-17866 GCA_018397915.1 Birgus latro | reverse complement strand
ACGTAGATTACACCCATCAAAACACGTAGATTACACCCATCAAAACAAAGGCAGAGGAAATCGCCACACAGGAGTGGCGAAATTTCTCTGAGCAGTTCATTGTTTTCTAGATTCATCCTATGAAGCCTTCGCCTCAACCACCTCTATCAGATTGTGGTGGTGGTGGTTGAGGTGGTTGAGGTGGAGGTGGTGGTGGAAGTGGTCGTGCTGGTTGAAGTACTGCTAGTCGTACTAGTCGAACTCGAGGTTGAACTGGTCGTGGTAGTGGTACTGGGCGAGGTCGTGGTGGTGGTAGTTGTGGTAGTAGGCGCTGGGGTGGTGGTAGTTGTGGTAGGAGAGGGTGTGCTAGTAGTGGTAGTAGGAGGAGGGGTGGTGGTAGTGGTGGTGGCAGGAGGTGTAGCAGTTGTCGTAGCGGGGGGCGTTGTGGTTGTAGTAGGGAGAGGTGTTGTGGTCGTTGTGGTAGACTGAGGTGTGGTAGTTGTGGTACGCTGGGCTGTGGTAGTTGTGGTAGGTTGAGGTGTGGTAGTTGTGGTAGGTTGAGGTGTGGTAGTTGTGGTACGCTGGGCTGTGGTAGTTGTGGTAGGCTGAGGTGTGGTAGTGGTAGGTTGAGGTGTGGTAGTTGTAGTACGCTGGGCTATGGTAGTTGTGGTAGCTGTGACAGGACCAGTAGGTGTGGTAGTCGTAGGCTTTAGTTCTGAAATATTTAACAGAAATACTTATTAAACTCCTAAAGAGAGAGGAATACGAAGTTACTGGTAGGAGCTGAAGGGAGGGCAGCCGGATGGTTTTGACGAGAATTTAGCAGGGAAAGGAAGTAGGTTAGGGAGGAATGAGTAGGGCTTGGCAGAATTTAGCAGTGTTTAGCAGAATTAAGCAGACAGATTACGTGTTGATAAAAGTTCAAATACAAGGGATTTCTTTTGGCAGCTATTGTATGTGTGTGTGTGTGTGTGTGTGTGTTCATTACAGACTAAAATACAACTTACTAGCACAACATATACATCCTTTGTCGCCCGAACAGGTGTTGTAAGGGACAGCTGGGTTTTGACACATTCTGCCGTCCACACAGATGCCGGAGCAAGTGCTAGTGGCCGGACAGCTAAGGGGCCGAATGGTACAGCAGACACAGCCGTTTTTCCCGCCACACTGACCTAGATTTATGGTTGTCAGTTTAGCAGTTTGGGAGCTTTTTTATCAACATCATCAACATCATCATCATCTTAAACTGTTCCATCCTATCCCTGAGAATTTTCAAATCTCATCTCGACATCTCGTCCTGTCTGCCTCTTCCTCTCACTCCATCTCTAGGCTGCCACTTCGTTGCCCTGGTTGTCCATCTGTTATTTATTCTTCGCTACAGTTGGGGTCCAAGGGTCTGACCCCCCCCTGCCCCCCTTCCTGTTGTGACGCCACTGGGTAAGAGGTAATGGCGTACCCCCACTATTTTAAAAAGAGGTAAGTCGTACCCCCACTATTTTAAAAAGCGGTAAGTCGTACCCCCACTACATTAATAGAGGGTACGGCCTACCCAACTGAGGGAGGATGTACAGTATTGATGATGATGATGACTGTTGCGATTATATCCTCTGCTTAATCTGTTCCCTAGCCAGGCAGCTCTCCAAATATATCTGTCATATTCTGGCAGTTTTAGTATACAGGTATTTCTTAGCATTTCCTAACACTTTCAAACCCATTTTGAGAGCAAATATAGCGACCTTTGCTAATCTGTTTTTGCCAACTAAAACTCACCATACACTGGACGTTCCAAGCCCTGGCACTGGCTTCGGCACCGACCCATTTTGCTGTCGCACATTGGTAGCATCTGGCATCCTGTGGGGGGGGGGGAATCTATTGTTGGCCTGAAGAAAATACTCCATGTAACAAAAACAACCTCGATTTTATATCCATATATATAGGGAAGAGTAAAAAGCCTCTCCTCTCCAACCACAGGCATTTGAAACATTTCCGATACATTGACACTCTGTTGGCAAGCAGTTTCTAAACAGACAGATAGATAGATATACTTACTATCAACAGGAAGACAGCAGGAAGTGCCGGGTCCACAGGACTGGATAGCAGTCTCGTCTTCAGAGCAGCTTAACTTGCACGATCCTTTCTTTTCCATACACTTGTCCAAAGCGGAGGTATCTTGTGAAGGAAGACAAAAATACTTAAAGATTGCTATACTTCCAATGATTGCAAGATGGATTCCAGTTACAGCGCACTGACATATGTCTGTGCTAAATGATCATCGTGAGAGAGGGGGGTGAAAGTTGGGGGAGGGCAGCGAAAAGGCAGGGGACAAGGCGTCATGGAGGCGATTTGTTTGTGGCCATCCTTTGCGGGATTAAGGCATCTGGCTATAGAAAGAAAGATAGATAAATTAATGAACATACAAGAATATGGGATCCCAAACTGTGTGATTTGACCTTTTATCCCATAAAATCTTTTAAAAGGCATCGATTTAAAAACAAGTGGTGTCCGAGGTATTTGACTAAGGAAAAACTTAACTTTGAACTGACTCTGGGAAGAACAGTGCCGTGGCTATGGGGGGCCTGGAGGGGGCCGGGTCTCCCAGTCGGGCCTTTGCCCCTCTCCCCACTGGCCCACCACTTGAAATGTCGAAATTTGATGTGTGTAGGACTGTACCTTCCCACCCCCCCCAAAAAAAAAAAAAAAAAAGGTTTGCCCTATCTTGGCGCTTCCCCCCCCCCCCCTTCCATCGAGACATGGTTACGCCACTTGTGAAGAAGTTACGGAATATCACCAAAGTGAAGAGTGTTTGAATGAAAGAAAGAAGGAAGATGATGAAAGAAACTGATCAAATACAATAGGTCTTTACAATATTTTAATGTGACTTTATTTCAAATATCTAAACCCTCTTTATGTTCGCTGATACTATGTCCTGTCTGAGGCGGTAGAGGGCTGGGGTGGAGAGGTATGTGTATGAGGGTGGAATGAGATGTAGAGAGGGGTGACTGATGGCAGAGGACAGCACGACATGAACTCGATGCGTTTGTGACCACCCCTTACTCGTACAGAATTAAGGAGTCTGGCTACAAGCAAATAGTCTTGCTGTTCTTCCGTCAATGCTGTAGCAATATATAAAGCCAATATTTACAAATACTCGTACAGTGTCTGTGTGGCGCTGATAAGGAACCTACAATGATGGCGCAGCTGTGGCGTCCACCTGGGAACCAACCTCCTCATACTTCCCTGCACCTCGAAGTGGGAAAGACCCTGGTGAGGCTCCATCTACCATAAAAGGGTACCGGATCCCTACACGGTGTATGTACTGTAGTATACCTGTAGTATACCTGTAGGGTGGCAGCACAGAAGCAGTTGCTTACTTGTGGTAGATGGGTGTGATCGGCCAGACAAACCAGGGTTAAGCACAACAACAACAAGAGAGTCTATGTTACTCTACCAAAGTTATTTGAACCCTCCAGGATCAATGCATCTGGTCATAAACAGATAGGGAGACAGATGTGTGATTGATATATTTAACGAGTGTTTGGTATGTGTTTTATATGCGAATGTGTGTTTCACGTGTGTTTCAAGCTTGTGAAGCATGTCTGATTTAGAGAGAAACTAACCTGCACAGCAAACTCAGTTCCCGCCTCCTAAATAAAATGAACAAGGTGCTGGCGGGTACACACTTGATCTAATGTGTGTTTGATGAGTGTGATGTATGTTTGACTCTTGTTTGACATGTTTTCTTGAGTGAGTGACAAACCAACCTGCACAACACACGCAGTCTTTGCCTCCTGAGCAAGATGCCGGCGGGTACAGAGTTTTGTAGCATAGTCTGCGGTCCACACACACTCCGGGACAGGTTTTGGGGCTGGCAGGACATTTGGCGGGACGTGTGGTACAGCACACACATCCCGGAGAACCGCCACACTGACCTAGGTTAATGAGACATGTATCCTTGGTTTGTTTTCACCTGATGGAACTGAGCAAGGATGTCATTTTGTAGCCTAAATAGATAATATGAGCAGTGAGATATTATCAGAGGCTGTTTCTTTCAGTCTAGCTTAGTTGTAAAGTTTTTGGCATAAACAAACGCAGGAAAAAATGTGGATACGACACCTGGTTCCTCACGCTCAAAGTCATGGCATTTCGACCGGCACTGTCCATACGTTTGGTCACATGCCGGCAGCAACTGGCACTCTGTTGGAACAAATAAGTCTCTAAGGAAAATGTGCTACCAAGCCTCCAATCCCACCTACAGCGACTGACATACACCCAGGCTTTGACGTGGCCGTACCTATGGACTTTGTTGGAAGGACACAAGTCAAGAGTGAGGGCAGAGGAAATCAGCTGTTTGATAGGGAGTGTATGTGAGTGAGGTGGAAAGGGGGGGAAGAGGAAAGAGGAGACCGAGGATGAAATGGAGGGATAGAGAGGTATATGAGAGAGGGGGGATTAAATTGGGGAGGAGAGCGGCGAAATGGAGGCGATTTGTTTGTGGCAGCCTCTTGCAAGATTAAATCATCTGGGTATAGATGGATGGATAGCTAGACAAACCTGTGCTCCAGTAATGTAGTTATCCTTTGCCGTTTAATACATCTGTTCCCCCTCCAGTGACTGTGTTCCCTCCAGTGTTCGGACAGCGGACGCTAAGTAAGGATCAAGGAAAAAAACTTTCTGTCATCATCATCATCGTCATCACCATCATCATCACCGTCATCATCATCATCATCACCAATCCTCTTTGCTCCATCATACCCGTAGGAGCCTGGGGCTAGGGTACTCAGACTCGACATAAGGCGAGTGTGGCTGCCAGAGGAATGTCGACGATTTGCTGTTCATGTTTGTGTACATAATGTTGACAGATTTATCAATAAGGCACAAGACTATATATCTGGATGCTACAAAAACCTCAGAATTACATGTGAATAAAAATGTTAGTTGACTTGCCTTACTATACTATAAATCTCTTAGACAATACTGGATTTGTCCTCACAATATGATGGTACACACACGCACACACACACACACACATGCTCACTGTCTAAACCAACACAGCAAGAGGCGCCGGGCATTTAACTTTGGGGGATAAACATTAGCTACATTTTCCTGTAGCACTACTCTTTGATAATACTAGAATTGTCCCCAGCATGAGAGAGCCTATGGATACTCACTGTCAAAAACAACACAACAGGAAGTTCCAGGTCCACACGACTGAAGAGCTTTCTCGTCCTTGGAGCAGGTCAGTTTGCATGCCCCCTTCTTCTTCACACACTCTTCCATCGGTCTGTTGTCTGTTGAGAAAAGGCCACACTCTGTAGTTTTTTCGCTGCAAGTCCTTTCACTAAAAGAAAGAATCAAATGCAGGCAGATAGACAGAGAGATAGACAGAACTTTCATCTGAAGTGTTTTGGATGGCTCTAAATCTGGAGGAACAGAGGATGCAACAAACACAGAATACTGAGGTGTAAAGTGCAGCATAAATCGCTAAGGAGGAAGTGTTAGCAAGCCTCCCATCTCACCTACCAGCGCAACACACGCAGTCATCGCCTCCTGAACACTTATTAGGCGGATGCAAAGTCTTATAACATAATCTTCGGTCCAGACAGACGCCATGACAGGTGTGGGGAACAGCTGCAGGGCATTTGGCGGGCCTCGTGGTACAGCAAACACAGCTAGAATTACCCCCACATTGACCGGCAATTTGGCGTTCCCATTCGTGGCACTTGGATTTGCACTGCCCGTAGCCCTGGTCGCACGCTGGCAGGAGCTTGCACTCTGTTGTAAGAAATAAATCGATGAGGAAGAGACGCTACTAACCCTCCTATAGAATCCCTAAGGAAGGGGTCTTATGATCCCTCCTATAAAATCGCCAATAGAAAGATGGTGCACACACACATACACACACACACACACACACACACACACACATTCTGGAGATCATGTCATTAATAATGTATAGGAATACACACACACACACACATGAACTACTCACTATCAGCAGGAGTACAGCAAGTCGCTCCGGGTCCACATGACTGGATAACCTTCTCGTCTTTATTACAAGTCAGTTTACAGGCTCCCTCGTTCTTCATACATTCCTCCATGGGTCTGTTATCTGTCGGGAGAACACAGTACAGTAGAGGACTGAGAAGCAGAGACCGACTAGAAGAGTGATGTAAGTGAGAAAGAGGAGGGGGAGACCAAGGAGGAGATGGAGGGATGGAATAGAGAGATATATGAGAGAGGAGGTGTAAGTTGGAGGAGGACAGTGAAATGACAGAGGACAGGGCGACATGGAGACGATTTGTTTGTGGCCACCCCTTACGGGATTGAGGCGTCTGGCTGTAGACAGATAGATAGTGAGGTGGAGAATTCAGTGACAGCGTTCATTTTGTTGATTTGCTTGTGTAGACAGTGCTGTGACAAAACAGAGTTGTAGTTGGTAAGGCAGCGGGTCAGTGCTTTTTGTTACTGTAGCATGTTTCGCCCTAATCTGACAAAAGTTTCTGGCACTTTTCAGCTCAGTTTGGTCAGACAGGAGGGCTTATTTGACTAGTATTCAAGGAGACTCAGTCCTACTTCATAACTAAGGTTCATTGAGTGTTTACGCAACCACAACTTAGTATTCAAGTTGTGGCAGTGACCAAGTTCCTTCAGGTGAAAACAAACCTGCTATAATGTCTGATTCTACACTGAGACATGGGGATACTAACTTGCACAACACACACAGTCTTTTCCTGAGCACGATGCAGGCGAAGGCAGAGTCTTATAGCATAGCCTGGAGTCCAGACACACGCCAGAGCAGGTGACGTTGTTGGCAGGGCATTTGGCTGGTCTCGTGGTGCAGCAGGTACAGCCAGGGGACCCGCCACACTCTCCCACAACCTCACGCTCCCATTCGTGGCATCTCGTCGACTTGCACTGTCCGTAACCCTGGTCACACGCTGGCAGCAGCTTGCACTCTGTTGGAACAGATAAGTGGCTAAGGAAATGGTGCTACGAAGCTTTATTTGCCACCTGTAACTTGTGACCTATTCATCTACGTTTTCTACAGCTCTAGTTACAGTCTGGCAGCAACTTACATTGTGCTGGAAGAACTAAATCATTAAGCAAACTTTGCTACAAATCCTCCTATGCCACCAAGAATAACTCATGGTACTTGGTCGACTTGCACTGTCCATAGCCTTGGTCACACGCTGGCATACATTACGACTTAAAAAAATGCATTGCCTATTCCAGCAAAACTCATACGAAGTCACATATAACCTCGCATACGCACCAGTGGCGTAGCTAGGGGGGGGGGGGGGGACGGAGGGGAGGATGCTTCAGTTAGTCCTCCAATTGCTTCCCCTCTCCCCCTTCCCAATTTGAACTTTCGTATTACTTTGAATTTACACACGATGTTGTGAAACCAAGATCATATTAAGTGAATACACATATATTGATTCAGTGGACTCCCCAGAAGAGGGTCTGGACCCTCCTTGGCTCCTCTATTTCTGGAGATCTGACTATGCTAATGATAGTTTTTTTTTTTTAATGCAAGAAAGAAGGAACCAATGGCTAGAAACCTGCAAGATTGTTCCCTACAAAAAAATGGAAAAAACAAGATAACAGAGAGCCAAATTCAAGATCCGTTCATTTCATACACTTACATTTCAACACTCATATAACCATTGACATACAAGTATCACATAACATAAACATTCAGATGTACACATACACATACTCACTGTCAACAAAAACACAGCAAGAGGTGCCTGGACCACACGACTGGATATTCTGTTCGTCCTTAGAGCAGTTCAGCTTGCATGCTCCGTCCTTCTTCATGCACTCAGCCATCGGTTTGTTATCTGTTGGGAATAAATAAATAAATAAATAAATGCAGTTAGTGTGGCTTTCCGACATGGTCTAAGCCTACAGTATCCCCTTCTGTCCGAGAACATTTTTTTTTTCATTTTATTCTTGTTGCCTTCAAGAAAAAAAAATCATCATCATCATCACCATCATCCAGAAATACTTTTCCAACTAAGGATAGGATGAGGTAGTCCATAAGGCAAGAAAGACTGACAGGGAGAGCTACCTTGACTTATGTGAGGTAATGAAGTACTGTTTGGGGCAAATGCGTTGAAGAAGCTACTGGATAGATAGAAAGATAGATGGATGGATAGATAGATAAACAGAGAGACAGATAAACAGATAGAGAGATTAAATTCGGATTCACAACACACAGAGTCATCGCCTACTGGAGAAGCTACTGGTGACGGCATGGATAGATAGACAAGCAGATAGATAGATAGATAGACAAGCAGATAGATAGATAGATAGACAGATAGACTGACCGATAGACAAATAAATAGATAGGTAGATATATAGATAGGTAGACAGACTGAGCTCACATTCATAACACGCTCAGTCATCGCCTCCTGAGCATTTCACTAAGGTCTATTGGAACATCCTAAAACACAGACAGACAGACAGACAGACTGGTGGAGATACAGACAGATACATGGATAGACAGACAGGTAGACAGACAATTACAGACAGAAAGGCAGATAGATATATGGATAGATAGAGAGGCCATATTTTGATTTTATGTTTCAGTGTAGGATAGCCTAACCTTCACTGAACATTTTGCTGATGTCAGAATTCTACAGACAAGCAGACATAGATAGATAGATAGATGGGTAAATAGATAGATAAATATAGATAGATAGACTGATTAGTTGACTGACTGATAGGTAGAGAGTTAGGTAAATATAATTAAATGAATAAATGAAAAGACATAGAAAACTCGCTAAAACGTACCCTCACAGCACACACAGTCTTCTCCCGAGCACGACGCAGGCGCTGGTAAGGCTTTATAACACTGCCTACGGTCCAGACACACGCCAGGGCAAGTGCTGGTGTTGGCAGGGCATTTGGCGGGTCTAGTTGTGCAGCAAACACAGCCAGAGTTACCCCCGCATTGACCGGCTATCTCACGTTCCCATTCATGGCACTTGTATTTGCACTGACCATATCCTTCGTCACACGCTGGTAGCAACGCACACTCTGTCGGAACAAATGAATCGCTAAGAAAAAGGTACTACGAAGAGGTGGTCACAAACGAATCACCTGAATGCCATCCAGTCCTCCTCCATCAGGCTGCCTTCTCTCCATTTCACAGACCTTGCTTATATACCTCTCCAGTCCATCCCTCCACCTCTTCCTCAGTGTCTCCCTCCATCTCACGCACACAGACTCTCATGGTCAGTCTCTCAAGGTGCTCTGAACATACTACTCACTATTGGTATTAAAGCAGCAAGTAGCGTTGGTTCCACAGGACATGATGGGTTTTTCATCCTTGGTGCAGTTCATCTTGCACGCCCCTCCCTTCCTCATGCACTCGCCCATGGGGGTCTCCTCAGCTGAAAATATAAGAGTGTTAATGTGGCTTTCCTGTGAGGGCTCTAAACCAAGGCAGCTCTAGCATTTGTACACCAGTGAAGGCATAGGTTTTAGGCATATGCTTTTCCTGATACACATGCCTGGGTAAACAATGACCATTCTTACCTGGACAGTGGTTTCGGGCACATTTTCTCGCCGACACAGAGGCCCAAGCATGATGATGATGATGATGATGATGATGATGTAGATGATACCTGGACAGCAATCGCAGCTAAAATTCTGCGGACAAGAAGCCAGTGGGGACAACGGTTTCAGGCACATGCCTCGTTCGACGCAGATACCCAGGCAGCTGATGATGATGATGATGATGAATAAGTTGATAATGGCAATATAAATAATAATGATGATAGTGTGCTTACCTGGACACCAAAACAACTAAAATAATAGAGAGAGACCAGAGGGAGCAGCAGCTTTGGACACATCCGTCAGTCGACACAGACGCCCAGAAATGTATTAGTAGCAGGATACTTAAGGTACTCATGTTTATTACTATTTTGCTATTATTGTTTCTATTACTATTATCTTTATCTCACCTGGGCAACAGGCGCAACTAGAATTCTGCAAGCAAGAGGCTGGTGGAGGCAGTGGTTTCGGGCACATCCGTCTATCGACACAGGTGCCTGGGCAGCTGTTGGTAGCAGGGCACTGGGCGGGTCTGGCGGTACAGCAGGTGCAGCTAGAGTTGACCCCGCACTGACCCGGTAGTTCATGCTCCCAGTCGTAGCACTTAGACCGACACTGGCCGTAAGTCAGGTCGCATGGGGGCATCAACAGACACTCTGGATGGTAAGACGAAAATAGTGGTCTCAGAAGAATCAGTTAGGATAGGAGTATATAGGAAATACAAATAACAGGGGCGGTACTGACCCCCCATAACGAGACAATCTGTTGGGGGGGGGGAGCGGGAGAGGGGATTCCACTAAGATCTAACCAACGTGTATGAGAAAGGGATAGAGAAGAAAGTTGGTTAGGATAGGCTGATAGGTTAGATTAGGTTAGATGCAGCTAGACTTCTCCCCGCATCGACTTGGCAATTCGTGTTTCCAGCCGTAACACTTAGACCGACATTGTCCATGTGTTAGGTCGGAAGGGGACATCAATACTTGTAGACATTCTGGAAATTTAGTCGGATTGATAGATAGATAGACAGATAGTCTGACTGACAGATATTTTACTCTCTAGCACAGCACCATTCACTAGGCCCACAGGATTCAGTTAGTTCCTCTTTCGTTGGCAGATAGACAGACAGATAAACTTACTGTCTTTAGGAGCACAGTATCATGCACCAGACCCTTAGCTCCTCTTCGTTGACAGACAGACAGACAGATAAACAGACAGATAGAAAGCTAGATACGTGTAAACTTACTGTCTCTAGGAGCACAGCACTTTGCACCAGCCGCACAGGATTCTGACAGCTGCTCTTCGTTGACAGAACACGTCATTTTGCACGTTCCTCCCTTACTCTTGCAGACATCATCTAAAAGCATAAGTCAAGGACAGCATAGTTTTATTAAAGACAGTGTTTGCGTCAGTAAGAAACAAGAGGATAATGAGGTGCAATGTACGAGAGGAGAGGAAAGACTTCCTAAAAGAGTGTATGCGAGCGAGGTAGAGCGGGAAAGGAGGAGGGGGAGGCCAAGGATGGGATGGAGTGGAGAGGTATATGAGAGACGGGGATATGAGTTAAAAGAAAGGCAGCCAAATGGCAGAAGAAAGGGAGACATGGAGGAGGTGATTTGTTTGTGGCCAATCCTTACTGGATTGAGGAGTCTGGCAATAGATGAATACAGTGGACTGATAATGTGATGAGTGAATCACTAGGGAAGAGGCACTAGGAAGTCTGTAATGCTACTTAAAACAAGACAAGGATAGTACAGTGTAGATCCTATCACTCACAGTCAACAGCATTTCCAACTAGTGTTCAGCATTCCTCCCTTAATAAAATCAGCATTATGCCACCCGTCATAATCACTACCACATAATATCTGCATCCTTTTCCTTGCACGCTTCTCCATATATCCCGCTGGGCAGTTTTTCTTGCATTTTCCATTAGCCCAGTTCCCTCAGGTGAAAGGAAATGCTTTATACCAGAATCAACACTGTCTCAAGTGTCATACTCGTACTGTCTTCCACACAGTACTTGCATCCTGTGTCTTTGTACCCTTTCCCAGCCATCTCCACATACCCTGCTAGGCACGTTTCCTTAAATTTTCCACTAACCCAGTTCCCTTAGATAAAAACAAGTGCACTATACTAACATGGGCAATTTCTCACCTGTCACAGTCTCAACACAACATCTACATCCCTTTCCCCTACATCCTTTCGCCACCTTCTTCTCCACATACCCCGCTGGGCACTTCTTCCTGCATTTGCCCCCACTCATCTTGCAGGCTTTCTTGGTTTTGCATCCTGCAGTAAAGAAGGAAAATTAAGCTTGCCATCATCATCATCATCATCATCATTTTGACATCTTGCAGGTCTTTATGGTTTTGCACCTTCTAAAACTCATCATCATTATCATCAAGTGTGTGTGTGTGTGTGTGTGTGTGTGTGTGTGTGTGTGTGTGTGTGTTCTACATCCATATTATTTTTACTTGAGTCTGGGTAAATCCCTTCATTAACCCCACTGTCAAAGCTCTCCCGATAGCCATATAAAATTCGTTTGGTAAGTGGATGTAAATAAATCGCAAAGGAAGAGATGTTATTAAATTATATACTAAAAAAAGATAAAAAGTAAAGAGGCTTTATCGACTAACGAGATACAAATGAGGATACTGAGATATTATGTGCACAATAAATCGCCAGAGAGGTGGTGTTACGGAAAAGAGCAGAATTTTTTTTTTTTTTTTTCGAAATACAGCAGACGGATATACTGCTACTACTACTATTATTATTACCACTACTAATACTACTACTGCTGCTACTACTACTACTACCGCTACTGCTACTACTACTACTACTGCTACTGCTACCACCACCACTACTACTACTCACCAGCTTTCTTGCTTTTAGAGACACAACAAATGCAGTAATTGGAGCCGCACACACCCGTCTTGGCTTTCTCCTTCTTTTTGCATTTCACCTTGCACGTGCCTTTAAATTTCCTGCATTTCTTCGTAGTACTGCAGCCTGTGGAGAGTGCGTTAGAGTGAGGCAGAGTGAGTGGGGTACGGTGATTTAGAGTGAGGTAGGGTGAGGCAGCGAGATGTACACTGAGTTAGAGTGATGCAGAATGAGTGAAAGGGGTAGAGTAAGTCAGAGTTGGGTAGAATGAGTTAGAGAGAGGTGGAATGATTGAGAGAGGTAGAGTGAGTTAATAACAGAGGGTGATCAATATATCCTACCAATAAACCCTAACTTAGCAAACATCTCTAACACCTACAAGCTCGGTTGATGACCAGGTGTAGTCAGATTGAAGGATTCATTTGACTAGTGACCAAGGAGACTCATTTCTACTTCATGACTAAGGCTGATAGAAATTCAAGAAACCGCGACTTTGTATTCAAGCAGTGACCCAGTTCCATTAGGTGAAAAGTTTGTACTCACTCTTGGCACAGCATCTGCAGCTCTTTCCTTCACATCCATTGGCCACTTCCCATTCCTTCTTAGAACACTTTGATTTGCACTTTCCTGCCGCCATTCTACACTTGTCGGTGGCCAAGCATTCTGTGGAGATAGATAGAAAGATAGAGAAATGGATAAAAGGATGGATAGATAGGCTGATGGATGATTAGACAAAGAGAACAGTGAGATGGATGGATGATATTCCCAGATATTATATAGACATGTGGACAGATGAATACATAAATGGTAGATGGATGGATAGATAGACAGGTAGACAGGCAGATAGATAGATAGGTAGATGGGATTGATAAAGCTTGATTATTTTGTATATAGATCTGTCTATCTACCGTCAGACTCCTTAATTCCATAGGGGGTGGCCACAAACAAATCACCTCCAAGCCCAGTCCTCTGCCATCATGATGTTCTCTCTCTCCAGTTCACAGCCCCCACTCTCATTATATATATATCCATCTCATCCCTGGTCTCCCCTTCCCCCTTCTCTCTTTCCACTTCACTCACATAAACTCTACCAGTCAGTCTTTCATTTTCCATCCTCTCCACATGGCCAAACCATCTCGGAGTATTCCTCCTAACCCTTTAATCACATTCGCATCAACTCATAACTTTACCAAAACTTTATAAACAGCACACATAAATTATACGGTGTAACATGCAAAAGAAATAGCTCAGGAAGTGCTAAGAACTCCAAGGCCTTTAAATATTGTCCTAATACTTACTCATTTTCCTTGTCTCTCCTTCTCTTCCCTCTTCCTCTTCTTCTGCCTCCTTCATCATCATCATCTTTTTCTTCTTCCTCTCTTCCGTTCTTTCGTGTTTGGACATCTTTCCCGTCCTATGTCTTCCACCTAAGGATTTTGTCTTCCTGTCCTCTCCTTTCCTTCCCTCTTTTCTTTCTCCCTTCTTCCCCTTCTTGCTCTTGTCTGATCGATTTTCTTTATTTTCTCTACTGTCACTGATTTTCTTAAATTTCTTACGCATTGTGAGTTGTTTTCGATGCTTATTCCGACGTTCATTTTGTTTTGAAAGTTTTGTCTTCATTTTCTGACCAAATTTCCGCTTTGAGGGTCTTTTCTGCTTAATTTGCTCATTTTCCTTACCTTTTGAGAGTTTGTTCAGCCCAGTTTTCCTATTTTTCTTGCCCTTTGAGAGTAACTTCTTCTCCATCTTGTCATTTTTCATGTCCCGTGGGAACTTTTTCTTCTTTTTCTGCCTAGATTTGCCTCGATTCTCGTTCCTGGACACTTTTCTCCCGGTGTTGTTATGTCTATTTCCTTTTGAGATTTGTTTCATATTAATTTTGCGATCTTTCTTCTTTTTTCTGAATTTTTTTGATCGCATCTTCGAACTTTTCATCCTTTTCTTACCATGGCGTTCACCAGTGTATTTTTCCTTCCTTCCTCTCTTGCTTTTCCCTTCATTCACCCCTTTGTTCTTTCTCCTTGTTTTGTGTTTTGCAGGGCCATTATGTCCTTTACGTTTGTATCCTTTGCGCATGTGCTGTGCGGCCGGTCCAGCCTCTCTCTTGTGCAGGGACCTTAACACTGCCTTACCTGTAGGGAAAAAAAAAAAGAATCTGACGGTCATTATCATCATCATCACCCTGAGTCAGTCCCCTGTAGGCCAAAGGTCTCTCCCATCTTTCTTCACTCTGACCTATTGGTTGTTAGCCTGTTCCATCCAGTCCTAAGGAATCTCCGAATTTCATCTCGCCATCTGTCTTCCTCTTCCTCTCATTCCATCTCTGAGACAACCTAACCTGTCAACATCCATTTATGCTTTTTGAGTGTAGTGATCCTATCCTCTCTTTTTTAAGAACATAAAAACATAAGAAACTTTATTAAATGATCCAGTATCTGCAGACCTACAACACATAGCTCTTATCCTTCCACTCTCACCAAACTGAATCGTCCAGTAGCACCAAACAGTTATCCTTTCAGCCGTCCGTCCTACCTCTGTCATGTGGAGATGGGTCGTCATCATGTAGCTAAACAAACTGGTTATACAAACATTCCTTATTACTTCCCTCCCCCCAGAAAGGAAGACGGACAGCTCAAAGATATGGTAGGGGGGAGTACTCACCATCACAGCACATGTAACCCTGTTGACAGGAGAATGGTACGGCTAGTAGACAGTCTTCTCCATCCATCACACACTCCCCTCCCATACTCTCACACGAAACCGCATCCTGTAATAAAAAGGAAAAAAAAAATCATATTCTTAGTGGATTTGGAAGGTTCGAAACGATTCGTCTCTGGCGATTTGTCCTGAGCATTATAGCTCTGCATCTAGTACACCTTCTTTTGCAGACTCCACACCACCCTCCTCCTCAGGCTCTGACACGAACCCGCATCCTACAATACACAACACAACACAAAATAAATCGTCGAGGAAGGGATGCTACGGACATAACTATCTCTCGCACTTAGATTTAGCTATTAATATATGTGGTGTTTAGAAAGATACCATTTTGTTTCCTTTGGTTTCTATATTCTGGGTTTATTGAAGCAGGTTGGTTATTTGGATTTGTAAAAAGAGAACCCAAAACGTTAGTTACTATTAACGATGAAACTGTTACGTGTGTGTGTGTGTGTGTGTATGTGTGTGTGTGTGTGTGTGTTTCATGCAGTGTTGATAGTGTGTTTTTATTACCTTAGCTTAGATGCCGGTAGTCTATAGGCATGTACTGCATATACAGCTTAAGTTTACCCAGATTCACTGACGCACTTGACTCTAATTAACTCCTGTTGACTAACTTACAGACTCTCAACTAACTCACTGACTCTCACCTGACTTACTCCCTCCCACATACTCTCATTCCCACACACTACACTCTCACCGACTCACCTGACTCTCCGTGGCGGTAATGGGTTCTGTGTGGGCCAGCAAGCAGCATGCCAAGCCTAGCCACAGCGTCAGTCCCATGGCGCAGACCTTGTGATGTGAGGGCTTTGAATCAACCCCCAGCACCGGACTGCAGACCCGGGCTGGGGGAGAACAAGACAATTTAGTCAGCAACAACAACAGTTATCTATCTGTCTGTCTACCTATAACCAGACGTCTTAATCCCATATGGGTTGGCCACAAACAAATCACCTCCATGTCCCCCTGTCCCCTGCCATAACGCTGCCCTTCCCCCAACTTACGTCTTCCACTCTCATATACCTGTCTTCTCTATGACTGCATCTCATTCTCGGTCTCCCCCTCCCTCTCCTCCCCTCCACCTCACTCACATACACTCTCCTATTTAGTCCCTCCCTCCCCATCCTCTCCACATGGCCAAACCACCTCAGTCCCATTTTGTCCCGTATAAGCAGGAGCGTCGGGGTCCTGGGCTAGGCTATTCAGTCCTGCTATTTAAGGCGACGGTGATCGCCCTCCGTGTCCCCTGAGCGACATCACACAAGCAAGAAAATCCCAGCTGCCCCTCAGATGAAACCCATACAGGCTCCATCCAGCTGGGACGCCTTAACCCACACAGTCACCAGGCGTCATTTGGTTGTATGATCACCATCAGGGGAGGAAATACTTTCCTGGAATGCAGGAAACCATTTCACCTGTCATTCAGTGTATAATAAGAGAGAGACAGAGTGAGAGGTGCAAGTCCATACATCCAGATCTTTAACTGTACTGCTGCGTAAACAGAGGCAAGACGGTGATGCACATTAATGTTTTCTAAGCCCAAAGTTCCACCTAGAAACAGTCGATTTCCCATCTAGGTTTCCGGCTGTACTAGCGGGTGAACAGGGAAGAGGGGGGGAAGAACAACAGGAAAATTTTGATTTATATGAACGAACTGCGCTATTTATTTATTTTTATATTACCAGCAGTACCCAAAACAAATAGCTGTGAAAAAGGTGCTACGACACCCCTTTAACCCCTGCAATACTGTAGAGACCTTCGTCCTTCTCTAGCACTCAAAGACAAATGCCTATTTATCCCAACTGGGTGAACAAGGAGAGTGGAAATTTACATACAACGAGGGTACCCGATGTTCAGCTCTACCAGCCAAGGAGACTCGCATACTTACCGTAGCTGGCGAGAGTGGAGTAAACTATCTGGGGTGGCTGAACAGTTATATAGGCGGGGAAAAGTAATCAGGAGGGTTTTACGATTGCTGCCGGTTTGAATACGACTGTGGAACAACATATGATTAAGTCACGAACACTTGGTACCGCGATCAAAAAATGGCGCTTTGTTTATATCGGCACTGGAGATTTCGTAACCCTCATCACCAGCGACTTATTTTGTTTGTTGCACCTCAGTATCCTTAGCTCGTCCCTGCTACAGACTCTACCGATAATAAAGATTAAAAAATAACGTAATGGAAAATGTTCTGTCTATCAGTCTATCTATTGCCACACGCCTTAATCCATGTCACACATCAGGCTGCCCTCTCTCCAAATCATGCCGTCTCCCACATTTCTCTCCACTCCATCCTTCTATTTCATCCTCGGGTCTGTCTCTTCCCCTCTCCCCCTCCACCTCACTCGCATACTCTTCTGGTCAGTCTCTCATTCTCCATCCTCTCTACATGGCCAAACCATCTCAGAGTATTTGCTTCCAACGCTTTCAGTCACATCACGCCACGATCGACGCTTCCAGGCAAGTTGGAGTCTACAGTATGTCAATGATCCGAGCGAACGAACTGAATGGCGCAAACGATAACAATGCGGAATTAAAGAGGAAATTTGAAGATAAGACAAAAAAAAACTGCTAAGGAGGAAGAGCTACGAGACATAGCAACGAGAATATGTGAATTATTCGTGACTGTAAAGGAAAGGAGGTGTATGAAAATGAGCGTAAGGTGGATGTGTGAGAGAGAGAGAGAGAGAGAGAGAGAGAGAGAGAGAGAGAGAGAGAG
>JAGKTI010018224.1:0-17867 GCA_018397915.1 Birgus latro | reverse complement strand
TTAATAATGAACAGTTATGTCCTGCATCATCCTTGAACATGCTTGGGGTTTCATTCTCTTGGGATTTGTGTTGGAAAGAACATATTACATCTCTTGTGAAATCTGCTTCGAAGAGATTAGGTGTGCTAAGCCTATTCCGAACTTTTTTTACCCCTGCACAGTTGTTGACCTTGTACACGGGTTTTATTCGCCCGTGTATGGAGTACAACGTTCATGTGTGGGGAGGCTCCCCACATGCAGCTCTTTTCAATAGGGTGTAGTCAAAGGCTTTTCGTCTCATTAACTCTCCTCTTCTTACTGATTCCCTTCAACCTTTGTCTCTTTGCCGCACTCTTGCATCTTTATCTCTCTTCTATCGCTACTTCAATGGTCACTGTTCCTCTGAACTGTCTGCTTGCATCCCTCTACCTCTACGACGGGCACGTAGTACCCGTCTAGCAACAAACTCTCATCCCTTTTCTGTCCAACTCTCTAATGCAAGAGTTAACCGTTACTCTCAGTCCTTCATTTATGCAACTGGTCAACTCTGGAACTGTCCTCCTCTGTCTGTATTTCCTACTTCCTATGATCTCCAGTCTTTCAAACGCAGTGTGTCCAGGCATCTCGAATTGAACGGATCTTGAATTTGGCTCTCTTTTGTATTGTTTTTGCTTTTTCTTGGAAGGAACAGTATGCAGGCCTGTGGCCTTTGGTTCCTTCTTCCTTGCATAAAAAAAAAAAACTTGGTCGAACACGACGCCATTTTTCCAACCACGCTGTGCTACCAGTGTAGGCACACTCACCAGCCTCACAACATGAACTGGCAATGTCCCTGGTTGCATATCACAGGAACCTTCTGATGACATCATCACTCGTGACTTAGCAGGTGTGTGCGTGCGCACACACACTAACAACAATATGCACTAACATCCTCCCTTAAAGATTGGCACAATACTTGCTCTTTTCCAGTCTTTAGGTAACTGTCCATTTTCAAGCGAGGTCTTGATGATGACATAAACTGTCCACACTAACTGGTTGGCACATTCCTTCAGGATCCATCCAGCCACACCATCTGGTCCCATTGCTTTTCTTACATCCAAATCCTTCATCAGCTGTAGCACCTCATTCATGTCAGCTGTAATTTCGGCCATTCCCATCAGCCTGGGTTCCATTTCAGGCTCCCTAAATTCGTCTTCCAATACATAAACTGACTGCAGCTTGTTCATTATTTTACACAAGTCTTCCTCTCTTTCGTATGTTTCATCTGCATCCCTCAGTCGTATTATACTGTCCTTAACTTTCATTTTTCATTTTGCCATTTACAAACCTATAAAATAGTTTTGGCTCTTTTTTACAGTTAGATACAATATCTCTTTCGTATTTCCTTTCCTCTTCTCTCCATACCCTTACATATTCATTTCTTACCTGCTTGTATTCCTCCCAAGCCCTTTCACTATACCTTCTTCTCACTTTATTCCATGCTTTTTTTCTTGCCTCTTGTGCCATCCTACATCTGTTGTTAAACCATTCTTTCTTCCTTTCCATAGCTGCATAAAATTTTGGGACATTCCTAGTAACACCTGTTTTATATACTTCTGTCAAAAACTCGTATTTCTCATCAACATTTGTGATCATATTCATTTTACTCCATTCTGCATTTTGGAAAAAGTTCCTCAGGGAAACAAAGTCTGCCTTCCCATAATTGTATCTGTTTTCTCTGTGTTTTTCATCTCTTTCTCCTTCCCTTACTTCTACCACGTCCATCTCAGATACCAGATGATCACTTTTACCAAAGGGGCATTGGTAGGTTATGTTCCTCACATCATTTGGGTTCTTTGTGAATACTAGGTCGAGCCTGGATGGTTCGTCGTCACCCCTAATTCTTGTGTTTTCTGTGATCAATTGGGTTAACATGTTTTCCATCACCAGTTCCATTAATTTATTTCCCCATGATTCCTTATTGTTCCCAGCATCCATACTTTCCCAATAAACTTCTCTACAGTTAAAATCTCCCATTAATATTATTCTATTTCTTCGTTCAATTAACATTTTTAGCCTAATAATGGATTCTCTTATTAACTGTTCGTAATCTTCTTTCGTCCATGCCCTAGTTTTGGGGGGCATATAAAATACTATTACATCCATTTTTTCTCCATAACTGTTCTCTATGACAACTCCCAAAAGTTCAGCCATGGTATTTTCAATTTCTATACTCTTTGCTCTTAGGTCATTACTGGTTAATATCACTATACCTCCCCCAAACTTACCTTCTCTGTCCTTCCTCCAAATGTTATAATTGTTCCATCCAAATAATTTTGTATCGACATCTCGGGGCAATTTAGTCTCTACCAAGCAAACAATTTCAGGTTTATTTTCATTTAAATAATCTCCAATTTCCCCTTTCTTAGATATTAACCCATCTACATTACTGTACATGATACTCAGATTTGCTGCATTGTTTTTATCTTTGCTCGTTCTTCTCTTTTTCATATTCATATCCATCCCCTTTGTTTCCTTCACATCTAGTTCTTCACATACCACTTCCTTGCTTTCATATCCATCACTCTCCAAAAAAAAGTTTTACGTTCTTCCTCTGTCCTCCTGTCATTTTTTTCCCTTACTTGTGTGTGCTCTTACCTAATTATATCTTTACAGGAATGAGTCAAGCTCGTTCTGTCCTGTATATTAAACCATTTTTATCATACATATCCTTAAATTTATGAAAGGTTTTGGTACTGCTTCATTCAGTAGTGCATTCTACTGATCAGTTGCCCTATTTGAGAAACTGAATTTCCATATGTCTTTGTCCCCTCTCATTTTATGCAGATTTTTTGCAGTGTCCTCTTGCTGATGCATCCCCATAGGTTATATATATTCATTTATGTCCCCTGAGATGCATTTTTATAGCAAAATCATGTCTCCTCTTTTCCTTCTCTCTTGTAATGTTCGTAAGTTCATTTTTTCTTTCGTCATAGCTTAGATCCTTCAAGCTTGTTACCCATCTTGTAGTTGCCCTTTGAACTCTTTCAGTCTTATCTGTGTTTTTTTAGATGAGGATTCCAGACTACTTATGCATACTCCAGGGTTAGTCTGAAAATGATGTTATTATCTTTTTCAGCATGTCTTCATTTTTATATGTGAATGCTATTTTCATATTAACAATCAGTGTATACATGAGAAGGATATGGAGAATGTGAGTGAATTTAAGTATTTGGGCAGCGTGATGAGTATGGATGGAAGTCTGGAGGGTGAAGTGCTCGAAAGGGTGCAGCAGGGAAGGAAGGTTGCTGGTTCGTTGAAAGCAGTGATAAGAAACAGGGAGGTGAGCATGGAAGTGAAAAAGTTGTTGCATGACAGTATTGTGATACCAACTCTAACATATGGAAGTGAAGCTTGGACCCTGTTGGAAGGACAGAAGTCAAGAGTGAGAGCAGTGGAAATGAGTTATTTGAGAGGAGCATGTGGAGTCACATGGAGAGACAGACTAACAAATGAGGAAGTGAAGGAGCATTGTGGTGTGGTTGAGGATGTGATGGGAAGCGTTAGGAGAAGCACGTTAAGGTGGTTTGGGCATGTGGAGAGGATGGAGAGTGAAAGACTGACGAGGAGAGTGTATGTGAGTGAGGTGGAGGGGGTGAGAGGGAGGGGGAGGCCGAGGATGAGATGGAAGGATGGAGTGGAGAGGTATATGAGGGAGGGGGGTGTGAGTTGGGAGCGTGGTGGTGAAATGGCAGGGGACAGAGTGACATGGTGGCGATTTGTTTGTGGCCACCCCGTTCGGGATTGAGGCGTCTGGCAATAGATAGATAGTATACATGAGATGGAGGGATGGAGTGGAGAGGTATATGAGAGAGGGGTGTGTGAGCTGGGAGCAGGGCAATGAAATGGCGGGGGACAGGACAGCATGTAGGTGATTTGTTTGTGGCCACCCCTTACAGGATTAAGGCATCTGGCAATAGATAGATAGCTAGATAGTATACATGTTATGTACCTTTTCACTGATGTTATCTGGAGATAGTATGTTATTGGTAATCACTCCTAGGTCCTTCTCCCTTCCTGATATGTGTGGGGTTGATCTTCCTAACTTATAATCCCAATCTGGCCTTTTCACACCTTTACCAGACTTAATTACATGCAAGGCTTTGAAACGGTTTAAGGGAACGAAAACAAAAACCGAAACGAACAAAATTATGCTTGGAAGAACAACGAAAATGAAAACATTATCATATTTACTGTTCCGGAACAAAAACGCAATTTTTATATCCCTGTAACTGGTTAATAATGTTAATTTTTCATTCCATGCCATATTTGGTCAATATCCAATTTCACTTCCAGTAGCCAAATGATTTAAGTAAATACATCTTTTATCTGCAAGCATTCATCAATTTAAGGCTGGATTTATCGCTCTCTCTCTCACACACACACACACACATACACCGCTCGCTGGCGCAGTGGTAGCGTTCTCGCTTGCCATCTGGTAGACGGGAGTTCGCGCCTCGCTCAGGGTGCGAAAAGTTTCACTGACGAAGTGGGTGGTTACTGTCCCCCTTGAGCAAGGGGATGGGTGTGTGCGTGTGTGAAGGTCACAGCCTTGCCCATAGATCGGACTATATGAGCTCTCAGCTCCCTTCCGGGAGGGTAAAAGCTGACGATCACTACCATCAAGTGATCCTGACCGACCCGGTGAGTTACACACACGGGTCGTAGAGGGAGAGAGACGGAGCTGCTCCTGGATCGAGGGGAAATAATCGCAGAACTAGCAGCGAAAAGGAGATAGCCTATTGTGATTATGTGGTTGAATGCGTGAGTGGTGGTCCCGTCTGATATTAGTTAAAAAAACGCAAGTTTCGGCCCTAAAAATACAAGACAAAGTGAAAAAGAAAGTTTCCATATGGTTGTATCATGGCGGAGAGAGACGGAAGATTGTTATAACTGACGAGGGGGAATTTGTGGGCTTCTCCGAGCTAAATGTAGGCAAAGGAAGTGATAAGCTGCAAGAAACAAGAGTAGCAGGAGTAGAGAAAATGGCGGAGAGGAATGTCCAGGAGTTAAAAAAGGTATGGGAAGTAATTAAGCAGCTGCAGGAACGGACCATAGAGCAAGAGAGAGAGATCAAAGTCCTACAGAATAGGGTGGAAAAAGTTAGCACACGTAGTGAGGAACAAGAAAAAGAAGTTATAGAATTAAAGGCGAATAACGAATCCGCATCAAATGAAATAAAACAGCTGAAAAGGGAGAATAAGAGGTTGGAAGAAGAAAGGGACAGAATAAAAAGTAAACTAGATGAATATGAATCAAAATCGAGGAGGCAAGATGAGCATATTCAGGAAATCAAGGAGCAACATAAGGGGTGGAAGAAAATACAGGAGGAAGGAAATGTAAATTTGAAGGAAATCATAGAACAACAAAGTAAGGAAAAAGTGGAGAAGGAAGTGGTTAGAGTACTAAGAAGTAGAGAATCTTTGGTCAGGGATGTAGCAGACAAGAAAAAATGTGTGATAATTTCAGGAATAAAAGAAAAACGAATGACAGTAAGATCTGAAAGAGAGAGAGAGGAACTGAGCAAGGCTAAAGAAATAATATCAGTGGTTATGGAAGGAAACAATGAAGCCCAAGAAGAGATTGAAGAAGTGTTTAGGTTAGGAAAGTACGAGGATGGTGGGGCAAGGCCCTTGAAAGTAAAGTTTAAGTCCCAAGTAATAGTGAATGAAATCGTAAGTAGAACGTGGAAATTGTCAGAGAAAGAGGGGTTTAAAAATGTTTGGATTAGGAGAGATGCAAATGAAGAGGAAAGAGCTAAATTAAAGGAGTTAGTAAAGGAAGCAAAGATAAAAAACGAACAACGAACGGAGAAAGAGAAGACAGAGTTCTGTTGGAGAGTTATGGACCAGAAATTGAGAAAGTGGTACCGACGGAAGGAAGGAGAGACGAGAGTATAAAAAACGATGAAAAAAGTTTGAGAGTGGCGTACACAAACATTGATGGACTAATATCGGCGAGATTAGAAATCAATGATTTTTTGAGGGCACACGAACCTGATGTTATGTGTTTTGTAGAGACTAAATTGAAAGAAGATATTGATATTCATATGGGAGGTGAGAAATACTAATTGTGGAGAAGAGACAGAAAAGAAAAAATGGGAGGAGGAGTGATGATAGCAGTGATGGACAGTATAAACGTAGATACTGTGGAAATGGCAGAGGGCAGGGCCGAAGCCATAAACTTGAAATTAGAAACTGGGGAGAATGGTAAGAGAGATATGGCAGTGGTATATGTTCCCCCTAAGACAAGAGCATGGAATGACGATGAATACCAGGAGATGTTGTCAGACATGGTTAGTTATCTACAGGAAGTGATCGAGAAAAGCAACAATATAATCCTAATGGGTGACTTTAATTGTAAAGAGGTGAACTGGGAGGAATGGGACTCGGGAGGCAGCGAAAATTCGTAGGGCACTAAATTGTTAAATATAGCAATGAATAATGTAATGACACAGTGGGTTAAAGAAGAGACACGATTCAGAGGTGATGACACACCAGCAAGATTAGATTTGCTACTATCCAAAGAACCTGATGTAATTGAATCATTAATAATTAATTATCTGTGTCCTATAGGAAAAAGTGATCATGTGGTCATTGAGTTCCAGATGATAATAGGGAACGTGGTGCCAAGAGATGAGCTTTATAGGCAAGGAAGATACAACTTTGGGAAAACAAACTTTGCAGAATTGAGAAAATTTTTTGAAAATGCGGACTGGAGAAAATTCAGGGAAACAAGAGAGATACAGAGGAAGTGGGATATCTTTTTAGACCTCTACAATTTGGGAGTGGAAAAATATGTGCCAAGAGTAAGTGGGAAAGAAAACAGGAAAAAGGTGTGGTTTAATAGAAGGTGTATAATAGCAAAAAAAGAGAGGGACATGGCATGGAACAAATGGAGAAAGAGAGGTAATATCAGAACAAAGGAAGAATATAAAAGAACTAGAAATGAATATGCAAGAATACGTAGAGAGGAAGAAAGGAACTTTGAAAAAGATATAATTGACAAATGTAAGGATGAACCCAAATTGTTTTATAGATTTGTTAATGGCAAATTGAAGCAAAGGGAAGGAATCACCAAACTGAAAGTAGAAGGAGAGGTCTACAAGGATGCAGTAATGCAAGCTGAAGTAATGAACAAATGTTTCCAATCGGTTTTCACTAAGGAAAGGGAGTTTGTGGAAGGAGAGGGAGTGATTAGAAATGTAGTGATAAAAGATATAAAAGTGGATGTGCAGGAAGTGTATAAATTACTGGGAGCTCAAGATGTAAGGAAGGCCCCAGGACCGGATGGAATCTCTAATTGGGTACTGAAGGAATGCAGAGAACAACTGGTGGATAAGATTCACAATTTAATTGTGTGCTCCTTGGAAGAGGGAAAAGTGCCTCGGGAATGGAAGAGGGCAAATGTGGTGCCAATCTTTAAGGGAGGAAACAAGGAAGAACCCCTGAATTATAGACCAGTGTCCCTAACCAGCATGGTTGCGAAATTGTGTGAGAGAATCCTGAAAGATAGATGGATAAAATATCTGGAAGAGATGAATATTTTGACTGAAAGTCAGTTTGGATTCAGAAGTGGAATGTCATGTGTTTCCAACTTGTTGAGCTTCTACTCAAGGGCGATTGACGTGCTACAGGAGAGAGACGGTTGGGTGGATTGTGTGTACTTAGATCTGGAGAAGGCCTTCGACAAAGTACCCCACAAGAGACTATTATGGTGTAGTGCTGCCTACTTCTTCCTTAGCCTTTATCATTCTCTTTCTGAGCCTGCCCTCCTCTCTTCCTATTTCTCCCATCTTTCCTGTCACTTCTTATTGCTTTTCTTTCCTTTACAGGTGGCTTTACATTGAGTGACAAGCCAAATGGTTTCCTGTAAACCAAGAAACCATTTACAACGCTGGGTGGTAACCATACAACCAAACCATACGTGCTCCCTACGTGTCAACAAGTGGATTGGTGGAGGGTTAGTGCCCCTCCCTGTAAAACAAATAACTCAGAGTCAAATGGCCACCCCTTACGGGATTATGACGTCTGGCAGTAGATAGATAGATAGAGAGCACATAGGAGGACTGAAGGGAAGCCTCCTGGAATGGATGAGAGACTTTTTGAGTGACAGACAAATGAGGACAGTAATAAAGGATAGGACATCTGGATGGAGGGAAGTAACAAGTGGTGTCCCACAGGGCTCGGTGTTGGCACCAGTAATGTTCTTGATTTATGTAAATGATGTGGTAGATGGAGTGAACAGCTATGCAAGCCTGTTTGCTGATGATGCAAAGATCTTGAGAAAGGTAGAGGTTGAAGAGGACTGTAAAATGCTGCAGGAGGATCTGGATAGGATATATGATTGGAGCCAGATGTGGGAAATGAAATTCAACGCAAAAAAATGTAAAATATTGGAAGTGGGTAAAAGTACCAAGAGGCCATCATTGAATTATTTGATGGGTAGTGAACCAATTAGAAAAGCGAGAGAAGAGAAAGATTTGGGAGTGCTGGTCCAGGATAGTTTGTCACCTGAAAAGCACATAAATAAGATAGTGAGAGAGACATATAAACTCTTGACCAATATAAGAGTGGCATTTCATTACATGGATGAGAAGATGATGAAAAAATTGATAGTGGCCATGATCCGGCCCAGCTTAGAATATGCAGCAGTAGTGTGGTCCCCACACAAAAAGAAAGATATATCCAAGATTGAGAGAATACAAAGAACAGCAGCCAAGATGGTCCCTAGTCTGGCAGATTTGCCATACAGAGAGAGGCTGGAAAGGCTGGATTTGCCCTCCTTAGAGGAAAGGAGAAAGAGGGGTGACATGATTGCAGTGTTCAGGACCATGATAGGAGTAGATAAAATTGACAGAGAAAATCTGTTTGTGTGGGATGAGAGAGCAACAAGAGGACACGGAATGAAACTAAAGAAGCCGAGCTGCTCAAAGGACATCAAGAAATATAGTTTTCCGTATAGATGTATAGACCTGTGGAATAGCCTGGACAAGGAGATCGTCCAGTCTAAAAACTTAAATGAGTTTAAGGCAAAATTTGACTTATTGAGAAACAGAGACGGGACCTCATGAGCGTAGCTCATTTCCTGTATATCACAATTAGGCAATTAGGTAAATACACACACACACATTTCTGCATTAAAAATATGACAATAGAGCAAGTTATTAGCAATCTCGTGTTGTCTTAACAGTAGGCCTACTCCGTGCCAGTACAGTACCATGTATCAGCTTCAGTCTTAGATAACTTTGCCAAGTGATTTTAGTACTTTAACGTAAAATGTGTCAATATTTGCTGTAATGTATAAACTATAAAGTAAACTTTTGGGGTAATTATTAAGAAAAAATATTACTTATTTTTTGAAAATATCACCGAAAGTCTTCTAGCTGAATCCGATTTTGTGTACAACCATTCTGCACTGTGAAATGTGTGGCTTTATTACCATCTGTAAGAATGTAGTCATGTATAGGGCTAATAGCGTATTCAATACATGGTTTGAGAGTAACGTTCTAACGGTTTTAATTTCTTTATAACCGTTTCAGGAACGTTGTGTTTCGAGGAGGAACGAAAAACGAAACGTTATTATACTGTTTGTGCTCGGAATGAACCGTTTGAAAAATAATTTAGTTTTTAAGCCCTGATTACCTGACACTTGTCCACATTAAATTCCATTTCCCTCTTATTGCTCCATTCATGAAGTTTATTTAATTCTTCTTGTAGCTCTGTGCAAGAGTGTGTGTTTGTAATTCTCCTTTGTATTTTTGCATCATAAAACATATTTATATTATGTGTGTGTGTGTTTCAAAGCACAAAACAACATGATTTTAAGAAGCATGTGGCAAACAGGCTTTCCTCTATACATGATATGATAAATGAGAGGAATGAAGACAGGAGGGGAGGAGTGAAGGAAGGACAAAAGGTGGAGAGAAGTAAAAGATGGAGGGAAGGAAGAAAGGAGGAGAGAAGTAATAAAGGAGGGAAGGAAGGCAGAAGGGAGAGAAGGAAGGCAGGAAAGAATGCAAGAAGGAAGGGAGGATGATAGAAAGGATGGCACAATACTGGACAAGGCCAGTGGACTTCGCTGATATTTTCCTCAATTGTTAGTTCCTCGATCCTTGATGTACAGTATTTAAATATAAGGAAGAGGGAGACAATGTTATGTAGAGGAGAGTTGTAAAATAGTGAGAGAGAAGGAAGAGGAGTGGCTGAGAGAATGAAAGTAGCATGTATGGACAGCAATTCTTCCCTGGCCATCTGACATGAAGCTAGATAGATAGACAGATAGATAGATACTGATTTATATGTCCTACCTCACATGGTGAACAGAATTGATGCTGGTGTTAGATACTGATTATGTAATATGTAATCAGTTTCTCTCTCTCTCATTTAAACTTTATACATTGGTGTGCTATACTATTGTCACAGTAACTCCTGTTGGTTTTACAAGCTAAAGTCACCTTGATCATGAGGCGGTCTATTTTAAAACTTAGCCGTAGGATTATTCTTTTTAAGACATATACAGTACATTATTTACATAAAGTGTTTGTTATATACGTAGACATCTGTGGTGGGTTTGTGCAACACCAAGCATGGGCTGCCAACTTGGCCTGGTGTGTGTTCATTTACCGGACGTCCATGTTCGCTGTAAACAAGTTCCACACAGCAGCTGTCCTGGTGAAAAAGATGCGTTGGTGCCTGCTGGTGTGTGACCTCAGCATCTCCAGGAGAAAGTTGCTAGTCAATGCCGACCTCGTGTTGTGCTCCTTTCTCCTCCAGGGAACCCTAAGGTGCTCCAGGTGTGGTACATGCTGCACCTGTGCCTTGTGTAGGACGGTTAGGGCACTGATGCTTGTGTGATGCTCCAGGGTGTTGAGTTGGCACTGGTCTGCTCCATGATGCAGCTGTTGTCGCTGTTCTTCCTCCTTAATACTATTTATGAGGCGCATAGCACGTTGTTGCACCCTGTCCAGCAGATTGAGGTGGCAGCGAGCACTTGACATCTAGATGAGGGGTGCGTATCCCATAAGTGGGCAAACCTGGGCTTTCTAGAGCGTCAATAGGCTGTCAGCATTTAGGAGGTTCTTCATCCTCCTCAACAGGGTCACCTTCAGGGCAGCTTTCCGTGCTACAGTCTCTAGGTGGTGGTCACACTGCGGCTTGGATTCCACTGCCACTCCCAAGATGTTGTGGTCATGAAAGTGTGTCCTCGCCAAACTTTAACTTCCCGTGCAGTAGCCTGGCATCATCACTTGAGTGGGAAATTATCATGGCTTGGGTTTTGTTGGCAGCAAACATGACTTGCCACCATTGTCCCCAGCCTGTGATATCACTAAGCAGCTGGTTTGTTTATGTTGTCACCTCAGCTATCTCTGACCTTGAAAATTGTTTTGACAGAGTACGGTCGTCGGCATAAGCGGATGTTGTGGTGATTCTGCAGAGTAGATCATTGAAGAAGATGTTCCACAGAATTGGACCCAGGACTGACTCTAGTGGGACTGAGGCGTCCACTGGGTATTGGGCTGAGGATTGTCCATTGATAACTGCACTGAGACTTCTGCCAGTCAAGTAACTAGACAGGATCTCAAGCAAGTCACCTGCAATCCCAAGCTGTCCAAGTTTTGCAGTGAGACCACGGTGCCACATGCAGTCAGAGGCTTCTGCAATGTCAAGAGCTATGAAAAGAGTGGCCAGGCCAGAGGCATGGTTGTTTTGCCATGAGTTAGAAAGCAGTAGCAGTAGATCTGCGGTGGCTCGGCCTTTCTGAAAACTGTGGTCAGCTGATCCCCTGTTATCCTCTTGAAGATCTTGCTGACAGTTGACAGGAGATGGGATGGTAGTTACCTGGTTCTGACTTTGAATTCTTTTTGTGGACTGGCAGGACTCAGGGTTCCTTCCACAGGTTCAGCCAAACTCTGGATTGGATGCAGCGCTGAAATATTCTTGCGAGGGGAGGGCAGAGTTCATCGGCACATCATTTCAGGAGATGTGGGCTAATTTCATCTGGCCTGGTCACTTTTTTAGGACTGACTTTCCTCAGGTGCCGTTTGATTACGTCTTCAGTGAAGTGCAGGGTCTCAAGGCTTAACGTACACAGGCGGGACAGGATGGGCAGCTGCCTGTTACGATCCAGTGTGGACATCTTGCTGCTAAACATTCTAGCCAGAATGTTAGCCTTCTGCTGGCTGCTGGTAGCCAGATCTCCACCGGCTGATTCAGGGCAGGAATCCTGTCATGCATGATTATGCCCTGTCTGTCTTTGATGAGGGCCCACCATAGCTTGGCATCTACCTCATTACTTGTGATCCTACGCTTCGTTATGTGCCCACCTCCTCTTTGCCCACTTTGCTGTCCTTGTCACTGTCCTGCAGGATTGGTTATGCAATTTCTTGTTTCGACGAGTTGGATGTTGCTTATATCGGATCCATGCTGTGTATTAATTCTCAGCAGCAACCCGACACCCATGTCCAAACCAAGGTTGATCATTTGGATTGGATGAATATGTCCTGTGGGGTACGTGTTGTTAGTGCAGGTTGATCGGCATGGAGGTGAGAGGAATTACGTCACGGTCTGCATTGCTGCTGAGTACTGTATTCCAGTCAGAGGTGGCCAAGGCATGCCCCATGGCTGGCCAGTCACCACGGTCCCACAACCATATGACCCTTTGGTTAACACTCTCTCTCTCTCTCTCTCTCTCTCTCTCTCTCTCTCTCTCTCTCTCTCTCTCTCTCTCTCTCTCTCTCTCTCTCTCTCTCTCTCTCTCTCTCAACGTGGCCCATATTTTGTCCTTTAGCAGCTATTTCTTATAGCTCTGTGACTGAAAAAGACAATGCTACAGCATTACATTTTCCAAGGCACTTCTTCGTGGCTAGCAGCATATTTTAGCACTAATTTCTTGCAATAGTTCAGTATTCAAGATGAGATATGGCAATAGTAAGCCCAGTTAGAGTTCTTCATCAACCCCAGTCTCTTGGCAGAGCAGACCCATCAGCCACAGGTAGGCAATGGGGAGAGCATGGATGTTTGGTTCCTGGATGAATGCTGCATATGCATCTCTCCACCCAATTAACAAGGGCATCATAGTAGGCTTCACACCGTCATGTTACCTGGTGATTTGGTTACCAACCAGCACTGTAGATGGTTTCCTGGGCTGCAGGAAAACATTAGGATTGTCAGTAGGTGTTGAGCTGCCTGAAGTGGAAAGAAGAGTAATAAAAGTGACAGGAAGGAAAGGGAGAATTAGGGAAAGGAGGACAGACCCTGAAACAGTGATAAAAGTGAAGGGAGAAGTAGGAAGAGAGGAGGACAGACAAACAGACTGAGGTGAAGGCAGAAGTAGGAAGAATGAGCAGACACAAAGAGGTGAAGGAAGAAGTAGGGAGAAAGGAGGACAGACAGTAACAATGATAGGGGTGAAGGAAGATGTAGGAAGAGAGGAGGACAGACAGTGTCAGTGATAGAGGTGAAGGAAGAAGTAGGGGGAGAGGAAGTTAGTCAGTGATAGAAGTGAAGGAAGAAATTGGAAGAGAAACTTTCATAAGTGGTTTCACTGTGTGTGTGTGTGTGAGAGAGAGAGAAAGGCAATGTGCATGTCGTTCCTGATCCTGGGCAGCAATATATTGCAGAGTTGTCATTGAATTGAGTTATTTTCTGTGTCAGACTTCAGTATAACAATAATAACAAGACATTCCAGTGGTTCTAAAATGAGTGATTTTATTTGTGTTCAAGTGAGGTTTCTAGTTGTGTGTCTGTTTGTCTATTTATCTATTGCCAGACGCCTTAATCCGTAAGGTGTGTTATGCTACATACTCGAGGCTCAACCTCTTGCTTCCTGAGTATGAGGAACTGATCTGAGGTTCTTTTCAAGACCGGGTCTAGAGCATGCAACCAGGGGAACAGGGCTCAGAAACACAGGCCAGCCAATCTTACACATATATTGTCCAACAAACATACAGTACTGGGCAGAAAATTGGTTTAGCTATTAAGGTTTTAAATTTCCCGGGCTAGCGCGGCCCCAGGATCGCCTTTGTTGGTGCGCCGGTGGAAGTAGGTCGTTGGGTGTTTTTTTTTTTTTTTTTGTGGTGGTGGTGCAGGTGTGAAAGATGAGTATTTAGTGCGGTGTGTTGTTGCTAATGACTTGCAGCCAAGACAAGGTGGAGGACAAGAGAGATTGGGAGTTGGTGTGGAATGTGGGTGGTGGCAGGCAGACCACTGTGTTACTCCGCCGCCTGACTGGACGCCATTATCAAGTGGCTGCAACTTTCGTGTATTTTGGCCGTGGGTGGAATGGTAATCCTCCTTCACCCACACCCACACCCACCCATAACGTATGCTCTCGTTCTCAGGGGAAAAGAGCTACAGAGCTGTTGAAATAAAGCAGCAACCCAGCTTAGAAATTTATGCTGAGTGCATTGCAGATCTGTACAAAAAGTAAAAAAAGCAGTGTGACAAGAGTAAAGATTTGCTTCCAATGCTTTTGCATTTGAGAAATGTATGGCTGTGTGTGCAACATTAAAGCATAACACATGTATCAATATTATGTTAAGAGAGCTGCAGTTGTGTACATTGTGTGTGCGTGTTGGGCTGGTGTGCGTGTTTGGCTGGTGTGCAGTGAACTAACAGCATGCGCCAACAGGCCTGTGCGCCCCAATCCTCACGCTCAGGTTGGCGTAAAATCCTCTCCTTCGCCCGCAAGAGAGCTGCCGTCGCCTGCCTACGCTCCGTCCCATTTTATAGCTTACGCAGGTAATGTCTTCCAACCACAATGTTATACTTGATAGGAAAAACTTATCCAGGAAAGGCTTTGGGTTATATTCCTGTAGGTACAGTAGTTACAGTTTAAGACAATGGGAAGTAACCATGTCAGAATAACATGAGCATTAATTTCTCCCTTTGTTATTCATTAATGATGATATCACTCAGTTGCTCGGGAGAAACTAAGTGGATGCATTTAGGTAATGGATTTTCAGACGACTGCATTGTTTACAACTCGTGCATTGCGCTTTTGCCAGTCGTTGCCAAGGTTCCTTGACCCAGGCCAATCCACATCCAATACCTGCCTGCCTCAGCAGTGTTCCTAGATTTGGCTGTTTCCTGTTAAATTAGACTGGTTTAAAACTTGTTCAGTGGGAAATTTTGGGAGTTTGTAGGTTTGGTGGTTTTTGGCTGGTTTTAAGATTTCCTCAAAATAGACATTAGGCAGTTAGTGTGGAAACCATTTTGGCCTAAGGTGGTGTAGGACAGATGGAGAGATGGTAACAAGGATGTAAGCTAGTCTCAAGGGTACTCAGATTAGTTATTTTGGCCAAGGATTAGTGCCAGGCTGATCCCATCTCCAGTAAAGTAGATGTGTTGCTTGAGGACTCAACCTCTCAGCAGTGTTGTACCTGAACCAGCGAAAACTAAGGAAAGAGTATAGCTAAATTTTCATAGACTGAGATAGCATTTGCACAAGAAAGAATACCATGATCAGAGAGTGCAGCAGAGGAAATACTACTGTTCAGCCAGGGAAACATACACCCCCAAATTTGCTTGCATAGTCAGCAGCCCTGATGCAGCCAACTTTTTCCTCTTTAGGGTCACATTGGAAATCAACAGTAATTTTGTTTGAATAGTAGTAGTAGACCCTGTTGGAAGGACAGAAGTCAAGAGTGAGAGCAGTGGAAATGAGTTATTTGAGAGGAGCATGTGGAGTCACATGGAGAGACAGACTAACAAATGAGGAAGTGAAGGAGCGTTGTGGTGTGGTTGAGGACGTGATGGGAAGCGTTAGGAGAAACACGTTAAGGTGGTTTGGGCATGTGGAGAGTGAAAGATTGACGAGGAGAGTGTATGTGAGTGAGGTGGAGGGGGCGAGAGGGAGAGGGAGGGGGAGGCCGAGGATGAGATGGAAGGATGGAGTGGAGAGGTATATGAGGGAAGGGGGTGTGAGTTGGGAGCGTGGTAGTGAAATGGCAGGGGACAGAGTGACATGGAGGCGATTTGTTTGTGGCCACCCCGTTCGGGATTGAGGCTTCTGGCAATAGATAGATAGATAGTAGTAGTAGTTGTTCCCTAGGCAGTCTAGCCAAACACCCCCGAGGCCCTAAGGAAGGCCACGTCTGTGACGGCTTTTTCACAAGCTCTCAAGGAGTGTATGTTGTGTTGTTGGCATAGGTGATTCAGTGCACTGCAGTCTTTCATAATGTGCTTAATAATATGGGGTGCTGTGTTGCATCCTGGACAGGCATCAGCAATGGAGTCATCCAGCCTCTTCAGATAACTATGCCCACATCTCAGCCTGGCCAGGTGGACCCTGTCCTCACGAGGGAAATAGGATTCAGAAGGGTGGATATTGGGTGGCCGTGCATGCAGCAGTGTGTTGTCTTCGAGTGACTGAATGGAGCGACGAGTGACTTGAGTATGGATATGCTTCTGGAAGCTGGTCTGAGGGGGGAGAGATGGCAGTATTTGTGTATGATATCATGTACTGGGTGTTGTTTTGATGTTCCTTGGTGCTTGAGTTAGTGTAGTGGAATGTTAGGCATTCTTGAAATACACGTTAATGAATAGCTTGAGCGTATTATTAATTTATTTTCTACATAATCTAGCCTTTATATTTAGCCGCCAGAAGTGTAGTTAGATTGTCTCTTCATTATTATACCATTATACCTTATAATATATTGAATATTTAGTGGGAGATTTAGTGGTAATATACTCCCCCCCCCTTTTTTACATCCAGCGGGATGTGATCTCAGTGACGACCAGGCTGCAGCCTCAGCTAGTCAGCTCTGCCTCAGCTTCAGTAATTAGTGTTGAGTTAAATGTTGTGGCGAGTAGGTGTGTGTTTTCCTCGCTAATAGTCATTTCATTCCAGAACTGGGCAGTGGGCACACGGGTCCAAACTTCCTAAGTTACAGTGCCTAAGGACACAAGAAGTGTGTTTATTCCTCAGGAACTAGTAAAATTATTAGACGAAGTGAACGTGAACGTCAAAACTTAATGCGAACGAGAGTACTTCGGACAGTCTTTGTGTTTACAATGTGGGTAGGGCCTTCCTTGCAGTGATAAAAAACGAGACTAATTAAGATGCAACAGCAAAACTTTTATTATCACGTTTAATGCAACGAGTGGAAAAAACGGTTTTGTAGAATTTTGAAACGAACTGACGGACTTGGTGTTAAAACATTCGGCCCGTCACAGGATTTGGAGTCCAGGTGTAAGAAGTTAGGTATTATAATTGTGATAGTTTTTGTGAATTCTATTGCTTTACTGATGTATTATTCATGCTTACTGCATTCATGTTTTCCATAGAAATTATGTGTAGTTACTACGTGGTGACGATTTTGTTGTGTTTTCGTTTATTAATGTATTTTTTAAGTTTCACAGCATTTTTTTTTTTTTTTATGACTGCCAGAAGTAACTTGCAAAATGTGAGCAGTGGTGGGTGGCGATTTTTTTTTTTTTTTTCCCCACGGGTTTAGTAGAAATTTTTGTCTGGTTGGTATTTGAGGCTTTGTGGGTTAGGTTTAGTGGCAGTTGTTGATGCTGGGTGGTGATTTTTCACAGGTTGGTAGTCAGGAGTTTTTGCCTGGTTGGTACTGGGGGCTTACGAGGTTAGGCATAGTGATAATTCTAGGTTGTTTTAATCTATGAGGGGTCTTGGGGGCAAAACCTCTCGGTTAGGTTAGGCTGCACTGATGTATCCAGTTGGTGAGAGCCTATGTAGGCCGCTTACGCTGCAGTGGATGTGTAATGCAGGAATATTGATAAGTGTAATGGCAGGGGACAGAGTGACATGGAGGCGATTTGTTTGTGGCCACCCCGTTCGGGATTGAGGCGTCTGGCAATAGATAGATAGATAGATCTTTATAT
>JAGKTI010018223.1:0-17867 GCA_018397915.1 Birgus latro | reverse complement strand
GGTAGTTCCGTTATTGGTACGAGTCAGAGTTGCCAGTTTGCCTGCTGTTTGTGAGCGTGGGTATTTCGTGCGTTATGCATTTTTTTTCTATAACGTTTTATTTACGTGATTGTTCGTTAACTTATGTAATTTAATTTAAATTTGGCAAATGATTTAGAGTGTTATGTAATGTAAGAAGACTGGCAAATTTTGGTTGTCTCCGAGCTGGTAACTGTTGTTGCTAGGGTTAGGTAGCTACAGGACTAGCATGTCCTACAATGTTGGAGAAGGAAGGAAGGTTATAATAAGGATGGGGATGAGACTATAGAGAGAGAGTTGAGTTCAGTCAGTGAGTGAAGTTCAGCCAGTGTTCAGTTCAGTTGGAGTGTAGTGCAGTGTCAGTGAAGTGCGTATATTTTCGGTACTTGTGAAAACAGAGGCAAACAGTGAAGTGTTATTGAAGTTTGTAAATCGTCGGTACTTGTAAAAAAAAAAAACACACACACACACAGGTGACAAGCATTAGGTGTAATAACATTGAAGTGTTGTCAAGCATTAGGTGTAATTGCAGTCGGTAAAGTTTGTATACGTCCAGCGCTTGTGAGAATAGTGAAGTGAAGTTGGAAAGCATTAAGTGGAATTATTTGGAAAATAAAGACAGTGAACTTCAAGAAGCTAGTGTTTATTTTTGCCTCCGCTGATCCTGTGTACTGTACTGTACACCTAAAGGCTGACCATAGGATAAACAACTCACTAGGCAACATCCCTCCTATACTGAACTACTGCTGTTGGAGCCTGTGGCAGTGTGGGGTGGGGACACAATAATGTGAAAAAAATATGGAAACTATCTCATAGAGGCAGAAAGAGAAGAGGGAAGAATTGGCTAGGAAAGACGGATAAGTTTTATATATCGCTCGCTGGAGAGTGAACGGAAAATAGGTTTGTCAACCTGAGGAACACAAAAGAGATTATGACTGAAGAGTAGACATTTCTTTCTCTCACCATACTTTTCTGCTCCTTGAGTAGCATAGGTGACTGAGGATATGCTACCAGTCAAAATATAAAGTAAAGGTGGACCCGCCTCGCCGTCTCCTGAGTAGCATTGTGACTAAAAATTCCCAACCACCCATCAGATATGAATCATCACTGCTCCCATCCAGTTGGAGGGCTTTGAACCACAGCACCAGCAGGAGTCATTTGGTTCGATGATTACCATCCAATGTAGTAAGTAATTTCTTGAGTTGCAGGACACCATTTAGCTTATCAGTGTGGAGCCACATGAGGGAGGTCTGCAGTGAGTAGAAGTGAAAAAAACAAAAACAATCTACACTGTTTATGCGGGTATAATTTTTCCATATGAACGATGATAACTGACATCCAGGCACAAGCCAATGAATGAGTGGATGTGAGAGAAACGAAACAAGAGAAAATGGGAAGCAAAGAAAAAGCAGTTGAAATTTAATAAGAAAGATTACCATTAAGAAGAATAAACGAGAGAGAAAAAGTGTGTGTGTGTGTGTGTGTGTGTGTGTGTCTTTGTGTGTTTGTGTGTGTGTGTGTGTGTGTGTGTGTGTGTGTGTGTGTGTACCTAATTGTTCTTACCTAATTGCATCTTTACAGGAATGATTCAAGCTCGTACAGTCCCGTGTATTAAACCATTTTTATCATACACATCCTTAAATTTATGAATAGTTTTGGCACACACTATTTCATTCGGTAGTGCATTCCGCTGATCAGTTGTCCCATTTGGGAAACTGAATTTCCTTAAATCTTTATTGTCTCTTTTTTTTTCAGTGTCCTCTTGCCGATGCTTCCGCAAAGCTTATGTCTCTTTTTCTCTTTCCCTGAAATGTATTTATGTAGCATAATCATGTCTCCTCTTTTCATTCTTTCCTGTAGTGTTGGTAGATTTAGTTTTTCTAGTCTTTCTTCGCAGCTTAGAACCCTTAAGCTTGGTACCCATCTTGTAGCTGCCCTTTGTACTTTTTCAATCTTATATTTGTGTTTTTTGAGATGAGGACTCCAGACTACTGATGCATACTCCAGGGTTGGTCTGATGAATGATGTTATCTTTATCAGTATGTCTTCATTTATATATATGAATGTTATTCTCATATTAGCAACTAGTCTATACATGTTACGTACCATCTCACTGATGTGGTCAGCTGGAAAGAGTCTGTTACTGAAAATCACTCCTAGGTCCTTGTCCCTTTCTGATATGTGTAGGGTTGAGCTTCCTAACTTATAATCCCAATCTGGTCTTTTCTCACTTTTACCAAACGTAATTACATGACACTTGTCCACATTAAATTCCATTTGCCATTTACTGCTCCATTCATGAAGCTTATTTAATTATTCCTGCAGCTCTTTGCAAGAATCTGTGTTAGTAATTTTCTTTTGTATTTTTGCATCATCCACAAACATATTTGAATAGCTTCCATTTCCAATGTTACTCTCTGTGTCATTTATGTATACTTAAAACATAAATGGTACCAGCACTGAGCCCTGTGGAACTCCGCTAGTCACTTCCCTCCCTGATGAGTAATTTCCCCTTAATACTGATCTCATTTCCGTTTTTCTGAGAAAATCCTGCATCTGACAGTACAGATTGCCTTGGATACCTCCTTGGTGGTACAGTTTCCATAAAAGTTTTTGGTGTGGTACTCTGTCAAATGCTTTCTTGAAATCTAAGTAGATACTGTCCACCCATTCTTCTCTTTTCTGTAATGTTTCTGTAACTCTGTCATGGTACCTTAATAGAGTAGTAACACATGATTCTCCCTTTCTAAAACCAGACGACCTTTCTGTTATCATACCGTGTTCTTCTAGATAGTTTACCCAAACTTTTCTTATCAGCTTTTCTAGTATCTTACTTTTTTTTAATGCAAGAAAGAAGGAACCAAAGGCCGGAGCCCGGAAACCGTTCCTCCCAAGGGAAAAACAAAAACAATGCAAAAGAGAGCCAAATTCAAGATCCGTTCATTTCGAAATGCCTGGACACGCTGCCTTTGAAAGACTGGAGATCATAGGAAGTAGGAAATACAGACAGAGGGAGACAGTTCCAAAGCTGACCTGTCGCATAAATGAAGGACTGGGAGTAACGGTTAACTCTTGCATTACAGAGTTGGACAGAAAAGAGATGAGAGTTTGTTGCTAGACGGATGCAACACTGGTCAGTGATACTGGTTGGTAGCTAAGTGGATTCTGTCTATTCCCTTTCTTGAATAGGGGAACAACGTTTGGTTTCTTCCAAATACCAGGTAATTTACCTTGACCTAAGGATTCCTTGAATATTGTTAAGAAGTGGGATTTGCCAGTTAGATGCTCGAGAAGCTTCTCGGCGTTTCACATACAGTATAGTAGTTCCAGTATCGGTGCGAGTCAGAGTTGCTAGTTTGCCTGCTGTTCGTGAGTGCATTTGTTTCGTAAGTCATGCATTAATTTTTCTGCTCTTTTTCTTTATAATGATTTATTTAAGTGACTGTTAAATTATATAACTGAAATTAAGTTTGTATGGTTAATAATTTAGAGTGTTATGTAAAGTAAGAAAACTCTTTTCATGTTTTGGATATCTTCGAGTTGGCAACTGTTGTTCTCGTGGAATGTAGAAGTTTCTCGAGTAATGCAAGCTTATATAAGGATGGGGTAAGGACTAGTTCCAGTTCAGTTGGGTTTTAGTCGGGTTTCAGTGAAGTTTGAGTGATGTTTAGTTGGATTTCAGTTCAGTTTGAGTGAAGTTCAGTCAGTTTTCAGTTCAGTTTGAGTGTCAGTACAGTGTCAGTTTGTATAATTTCGGTACTTGTGAAAACAGTGAAGTGTAATAACAGTGAAGTGTTGTCAAGCATTAAATGTAATAAGAGTCAAGTGTTGTCAAGCATTAAGTGTAATAACAGTGAAGTGCTGTCAAGCATTAAGTGTAATAACAGTGAATTGTTGTCAAGCATGAAATGTAATAGCAGTTACCAAAGTTCGTCTAGCTCCAGTGCTCGTGAGAACAGTGAAGTGAAGTTGGAAAGCATTAAGTGGAATCATCTGGAAAATAAAGACAGTGAAGCCAGTGTTTATATACGACTCCTCAGCTGATCCTTTGTACTGTACACCTAAAGGCTGACCATAGGAAGAACAACTCACTGGGCAGCGTCCTTCTTAAACTGAGCTACTGCTGTTGAAGCCTGTGGCAGTGTGGGACGTGGATGTAACATTATTAAATATAATGGTCTGCTTAACTCCTCTGCACATTGATATAGCACACAACCTGAAATTTCGTCAGGACTTTTTGCTTTTCCTTTGCCTAATTTACTTAACTCCTCCTGTACTGTTTTTTTTTCTGATATTTGTATATCCGGTAATACGTGTGGGCATGCATGTTCCAAAAAATCTTTTTTGTTTTGTTTTTTTGGGTAAAAACTTATTGGAAGTTTTTATTTTGTGGTTTATAAATATCTTTCTCTTGTGTAACCTAAACATGATCCTCTCATCCGTAGTGGACTGTATTTTATCTTTAACTTCGGATATAGCTATAAAATAGCTTAGGTTACTCACTATTTTTGTTAATAGTGTCTTCCTCAAGCTGTCTCTAAGCCTCCCTCCTTATCTTTGTATAATCATTTCTTGCCTGTTTATAGCTGTTATATGGCTTCTCATTATTGTGTATTCTCCATCTATTCCACAGCAAGTCACTCTCTCTCTCTCTCTTTCTCTCTCTCTCTCTCTCTCTCTCTCTCTCTCTCTCTCTCTCTCTCTCTCTCTCTCTTTACATTCTGTCTTAAACCATTTATTTACTTTCATTTCTGTTTCTTTGTACTGAGGGATGTAATTTTGGACTCTTATTTCATAAAAATCACAGAATTTTCTATACAGAATATTTAAATTTTGTCCTCTAAGCTTCTTTTCCCAGTCTGTTTCTAAGAAGTATTTCTTCAGGTCATGATAGTTGCCTTTTTTGTGGTTTGACTCTTTTTGTAACTTTCATTACTGGTAACGTCATATGCAATCCTGAAGTTGCAATTTAATACTGCAGGTCGCTTTTGCCAAATGGAGGGTGTTACATTATATTGTCAATATCATTTTCTTGCCAAGTAAATATAAGATCTAATACTGATGGATCATCAAGTCCTCTTTTTCTGGTGTTTTCCTTTACATGCCGTGTTAGGAAAAACTCCTGCACAAGATCTATGAACTTTTGATCCCAACAGCTTTCATGGCTTTTTACATTTAGAGTATTCCAATTTATATTTGTATTGAAATCTCCAGTTAATATAATTCTTTCAAATTTCTCTTTCATTCTATGTAGTGATGTTCTTAAACTCTGAATTGTACTTTCTGCCAGGTCTTCATACTCACCTCTTTCCCAAGTGTTTGTTTTGGGTGGCATGTATAAATTTGCCACATTTAATTTCCACTCAGATGTGTTAATCTCCAGTGCAGTCATTTCTACTTATGGAGGTATATCCAGTTTTATTTCTTTGACTTGTAAATTTTCCTTTATTTATATTTTAATTCCGCCTCCCTTTCTTAAATTTCTGTCTCTTCTCCATATATTGTATTCCTGTTAGTTTGGCGTATCGTTTGATACCTTTGGGATTAATTTTGTTTTATTAAGGCAAAGAATACTGTATGTGGTTCCTTTTCTTTGGCATAGTGTTCTGTAATAATTTAGACACCATTCCATCTACATTTGAGTACATCAACTTAATGATCTTGTTTACATACTTGCCATAACTTGACTCTACTACCTTCCACCTATTTATTTCCTGTTGGTTATGTTCCGCTTTCGTACCTTCAATCCAGTTACTTTGTAAAAAAAAAAAGTACTCTCCTCTTCCTCCGATTATCTCTCGTTCTTTGTTTTTGCCTCCTCCCTCTTCTCCTTTAGTATTCCCAATTTCTCTTGAGTTAGGCATCTTTTTATCCATGCCCTCATTGGGAGGAAAAAGAAATACATTTGCTGCTCTGCACCACCTGGGCAGGCAACCATGTGTGTGTGTGTGTGTGTGTGTGTGTATGTGTGTGTGTGTGTGTGTGTGTGTATGTGTGTGTGTGTGTGTGTGTGTCCCTCCACGGGAATCAACTTGTCTTGGTGAAGGGCCTGCATGCCCTGTAAATCTGGTGGGCCACACCAGCAGAGGGAGATCCCCCTCAGATTCAGCAGTCAGCAGGAGGACAGGGTTACTCATGCTGGAGGGGATGTCAGTGAGGCGTCAGACAAATTGTTCCCAGTTCTGTTACCTTGTGGATTACCCTTGGTTGGGTCAAGGTTAAGCAAGTAAACCCCAAACGAAAAATCCGTGAGTGGAGTCCCACGAAAGGCGGGGCTCGACAGACAGGTCTCCCGGCAGTCTCCTGTAACCCTGCGCAGTAGATGGTCGTCATGAGGCTTCGTGCCACTATCACAAGCTGGGAAGGGCCAAGTCACATGGTGGTAAGGACTGCACACCCTCATCATCTCACCAAATCCATTCAATGCACAAGTCCACTACTGCACTCACCTCCCACCTCATCTTTCACCAAAACAAAAGACCTATGGCGACAGGATAGGGTGGCAGTGACAGATCATGGATGTGGCTGGAAGTCCGAGTCCTGCACATTGGTCCTATAGTCGTTGGCATGTTGGCATAGGAGTAGGTCATGCCATCGACAGCATCCATTGCAACTAAGCAGCCGGAAACGGATGCCCAACTGCTTACCCTCACAGGGAAGGTTGTAGGAAAGGTAACCTAAACATTTGCTGCTCTGCACTACCTGGGCAGATAACCACATCTGTCAAGGCATCCCACACTATGCTCAAAAAGACAAAAGAATCCTTCTGACTCTTGCTACCTAGAATATATGAACCTTGCTTGATACTGACCATGATGCAAGACCACGCCATAGAACTGCCCTTATTGCCCATGAACTTAAAAGATATAAAACTGACATTGCTGCCTTGTCTGGGACTCGACTCTCAGGAGAGGGCAACCTTATAGAAGCAGGAGAAGGGTATACCTATTTCTGGAGGGGATACCCACACAGTGAAAGAAGAAACCATAGTACTGACTTTGCAGTCCGAAACAACCTTCTACAGAATATCCAAGAATCACCTGTGGGTATATCAGAGAGGCTGACGTCCTTGCGTATACCACTCTCTAAAGGCCAATATTCAACACTCATCGGTGCCTATGCCCCAGTGCTTGGTTATGAGGACACCATCAAAGATCCCTTTTATGGGCTTATTGGGTGCTACCATTCACCTAATGACAAACTGATCCTGCTTGGATATTTTAATGCCAGAGTAGGAAATGTTTAACACCACTGGCAAGGCATTATAGGCTGCTACCATGGTGTTGGCACCATGAACAGCAACGGCCTTAGACTGGTTTCCTTATGCTTAGAACTCAGTCTGGTCATCACTAACACCTTCATTTAACTCAAAAATATACACAAGGTTACATGGATGCCTCCACAATCAAGACATTGGCACCTAATTGATTGTCACTGTAAGGCAGTGAGATCAAAGAGAAGTACTTATAACCCGAGCTATGAGAGGTGCTAAGTGCTCCACAGACCGAAACCTCACAGTCACCAGACTGCATTTAATCATACGCCCACAAATGCGCTGCAGACTATCCATCATGAAACTAAACTGTAGTAGCTTAAGGGATGTGGCAGTCTGTATCACCTTCCACAGCACTATTACAGAGAAGCTCTCAGTGCCCATCACTTGATCCAAACAGCAATGCAACAAGCCTAGATGCTGAGTGGCTAAACGCTAAGACACTGCTCCAAAGCACTGCAGAAGAAACTATAGGCTTCTCCACTCACTGCCATAAAGACTGGTTTGATGAAAATGTTGAGGGGATAAATGACCTTGCAATGAAGAATAGAACACATAACAACTGACTGGTTCATCCTAGCTTTTTAACTATAAAAATTGAATTCCAGAATCTCAGAAATGAAACCCAGAAAAAACTGTGTCATGAAAAATAAATGGTGGACTTAGCAGGTAAAAGAGCTGCAAAGACTGACTGATATTAATGACCATCATGGGTCCTACTAGTCCATTAAAACTATCTATGGTCCAACCAAACACAAATCCTGTTCGATTAGCTGAAGGAGAGCTCCTGAAAGACAAACAAGCAGTCCTAGAAAGATAGATGCAACACTTCAACATCTTATTAAATCGAAGAAACCCGGTGGAGCATGATATTCTTGATAACATCCCAAATACCCCTCAAGCAGCAGATCTTGATGTGCCTCCTACACTTGTAGAAACTTTTCAGGCCATCCGATCTCTAGAAAATAAAAGCCCTCATCCTGATGGCATACCATTTGAACTGATCAATGAGGGTGGCCAGTTACTTCACCAGCACCTCCATAATCGCACACTGACTGTCTGGAACCAAGAACAAATTCCATCTGAATGGCTTACCTCTGATTTTGTAACCATCTACAAGGTGAAAGGGGACCGCTCAAATTGTAACAACAGCAGAGTCATCTTCCTCCTTCTGAATGCCAGTAAAGTACTAGCCAAGATAATGTTTTCCAGACTGACAAACCATTTGACAGACTTAACACTCCATGACACACAATGTAGACTTTGGAAGGAATGAAATGCCTGTGATATGATCTTTGTTGCAATCTACTGTATATTGCAATCATCGATCTTACAAAAGCCTTTGACACTGCCAACAAAGAACTTTTTTGAATGCTCTGTCAACATTTGGAGTTCCAAACAAACTTCTAACCATCCTGACGAGTATGCATGACAAAATGAATGTTCATGTGTCCATAGATGCGAGCACATCCGAACCCTTCAATGTGTATGTGGGCATAAAGCAAGGATGTGTCCTGGCTCCTGTCATTTTCAACATTTATCTCATTGCAGTCACCCCTTTAAGTCGCCAATAAATGAACCCTTATGATGGAATGAAAATCCAGTTCTGTCTAGACGGCAACTTATTAAATCTCAAATGTCTTCAAGCACAGTCAAAGACTGAAATAGCTCATTTCCTAGAGCTGCAATATGCTGTTGACTGTGCTGTTCTTGCACATACCCCAGAAGCCCTGTAACAGTCTCCCATCGTCATTTCCAACATATATCATGCAACGGGTCTCCAAATAAATGTCAAGAAAACAGAAATAATATCTCAGAGAAACAACACAGCAGAACCTCGTGCATTTCAGGTAAAAGGCGAAAATGTAAAACAGGTGGAGAATTCTACCTACACTGGAAGTGTGCTCACAGAGAAAGATGACATCGATGTAGAAGTCCTTGCACGAATCAATCACACCTTCAGCCTCTTTTGGGTGTCTCAGACCCAGAGTCCTTGAAAGCACCAACTTGAGATTTGCGACAAAGGAATCAATTTATACAGCCTCTCTACCCCCTTATACAGGGCTGAATCCTGGGCTACTTACCAGCATCACGTCAAACAGCTTGAGTCTTTTCACATCCAATGCTTACAGCACAGCCCAGGACTCACATGGGAGGATAAAGTCCCTCACTCACATTTTCTTCATTGGGCAAAGTCAACAAGCATAGAAGCCATGCTGGCTAAAAAACAGCTCAAATGGGTTGAACACATGTTCCTCATGCCTGGGCACCACCTTCCACGCTAGGTTCTGTATGGCCAACTCCCTGCAGCATGTCGCAACCCAGAGGGAAAGAAGAGATAAGGATCAAATAAGGACAACCCTGAAGAAATGCAACATCATACAAAAAGATCTTAAAGCCAATGCCTCCGACAGAAAACAATGGTGAGCTCTCTGCAGTGAAGGAACCATTCATCTAGGACAGTGGTATTCAAATGGCGGACAGCGATCCGAATCCGGACCCAGGCGAGCTTTGGTATGGACCTCAGTGACTTCCATCACTGAATATTTAGTATCTCCCTCAAATTAAAGAGTCACAATACTTAACGTCTTTTGATGAATTTCTCCCAAACTACCGCTCAAATAATTTTCACTTCATCTGGCTACCATTTGAAATTATGTTTAGCTACTGGAGTAATAGAAACCTGTCCATTTCGTGGGAATAATGCCGAATTGTGAGGCTAATGATTAACAAAGAGGCCACTATTTTTTCCAGCTATTCTAGGTGCTCATATCACTCATAGTATCGAGAGTTTCATTTTTCTAAATAGCATATTATCAGTGTCATCTTGTTTGGATTAAACATTGGTAACAAGAGAACAGGAGTCCTCACTGCAAGAATAGTGTATGTAACCAGCTGTACTGCACATGCCATTAGCCTGTTCAGATAAAGAGTTGACAGAGGGATACTGACAACTGTTTGACTATTCACCAGCACACGGTGTGATGCTAAAGTGGTGGTGGAAGTGCTAATGTGATTATGCTTATTTAAGGAAAGCAAGAATAATTTGTTAAATAGAAGAGTTTCATTTTCTCTTTTTGAGACGTTGCGAGTCTGGAGAGTGATTTTTTTTTCTTATTTAACCACCTTACGAATAGAAGAGAACGTCTGCTTGAAACCTTATATTTAATTTGGTCAGGGTATTAACTTTCCACACGGTCCCATTTTATTAACATAAATGAAAGTGCTTTATTCCATTAGTGATATTAATTACAAGATTTTTCATTCGGACCATTGCCACAAAGGAAGATAATATGACTGGACCTTCAAAGAAAGTAACTGAGGAACCCTGATCTTGAAGAAGCTCGGAACCTGGCCAAAGAAGAACGTAGACAATGGAGGCACAACCAAAACAGAGTTCTCCCAGCAAACCTGGCCTTCACATGCCAACTGTGTGGTAAAGTTTGTGGATCCAGAATCGGTTTGCAAAGTTATGCACGTTGGCACCAAAGACTGAGAAACACACCATCTTAGTGAGTATAGTAGCCATCAGCTTCTATAGCAGAAGGACAGCTTTAATTTAGATAAGTGGTGCCAGGTACAACAATCCTCGCCTGAAAGCAGTTATTTTATTTTTAACCGTTTTCATGTTATAGCCCTCTGAAAATCTGAGCTCTTCCATTTGACTTTTCAGGGTTACTCAAGTTCAAAGGTCATGATGCGTAAATGAAAGCCCATATGTGACATCCTATATCATGATAATAGTAAATATCTCTATCTTCAGCCAGTTTCGAGTTATAGCCCCCTGAATATCCGTGACCTTGAGTTTGACCTTTCAAGGTCACTTAAGGTCAAAGGGCATGATATCAATTTAAAACCATATGTCAAAGGGCATGATACCAATTAAAAAACCATATGGGGCTTCCTATATGTCGATAATAGCAAATATCAATCTTCATTTATACTCCATTTCAGCGAGTCTCGCACCATCAGTGATGTCCTCAACACCTGTATCACTGATAAAGGTCCTCCGAAGTGGATATACCTTTTTGTATTGCCTTTACATATTGGTTCTCAAGGTAAAACATAGAGCAAGGATGCACAACCGGCGGCCCGCAGGCCGCATGTGGCCCTCAAGCAACCCCCTGGCGGCCCTTAATACGTAATAAAATGTAAAAAATAATAAAAGGTAATAAATTGATAAACAGTAGTTCATATAATAATTTAAAATGTGCCGTGGACCCAGAACTGGACGAGAAGTGACCGCTTCGGCCACCGTGTCTAGACATTAGTCACTCTAGACGGGAGTCTGTGTTCCACACTGCCGAGTCGACGGCCCCATGCCTGAGTACCGACAGTCGTTATTAGGAACTCTTTCAGAGGGAGTTGATTACTCTTGCTCACAATGGCTGCTAGTACTTCTACTGGAAAAAATGCAACTCGGAAAAGGAAACTAGAAGATGAGCACAGAAAATTTCATGAAATATGGACAGACAAATATTTCTTTGTGGAAAACAGTGCAAACAATATCATTTGTTTGATATGCCAGAGTAGCATAGCTGTTTGTAAGGAATGTAATTTGCAAAGGCATTATTTAACAAAGCACAAGTCTTATGAAAAAATTACAGGTGAACTAAGGAAGCAGAAAATAAAATCACTGATGCAAGGTTTTGATGTTCAGAAAAACATGTTCAGTCAGAGAAATAAGGAGCCACAGGATGTAACAGAAGTGAGCTATGAAATTGCAAATCTGATGGCTAAAAATTCAAAGGCATTTTCTGAAGGTGATTTCATAAAAAAAAATGTACTGTTATTGCTGTTCAAAAACTTTCTCCAGATGTTGTGAAGAAGTATGAAAATATCAGTTTGAGTCGTACGACAGTGCACCGTAGAATTTGTGACTTGTCAGGTGATATAGTAGACCAGGTGAAAAAAAAGGCAAACAATTAGTGTACTTTTCCTTAGCAACTGACGAATCTACTGATGCAGTATCTACAGCTCAGTTACTAGTGTTTGTACGTGGTGTAACAGACGACTTCTCTGTGCATGAAGAACTTGTTGGCCTCAGTTCTTTGAAAGGGCAGACTGCTGGAAGAGATTTATTGAGTGGACTACTAGAGCAGATTTCAGCAGTTGAATTAAATTTAGACAATTTAGTAGGTATATCAACTGACGAGGCTCCTGCAATGATTGGTAAGCAGAATGGTTTGGTACAACTATTAATCAAGCACCTTGGAGAGCGAAAAAATGAACTGAAACAGTTTCACTGCATAATTCATCAACAGAATTTGTGTGGAAAAGAACTGAACTTCGAACATGTAATGAAAGTTGTAGTTTCCACAGTGAACTTTATTAAGTCACGATCAGCTTTGCATCATCGGCAGTTCAAGCAATTTCTTGATGAGATTGAAGCAGAGTATGGTGATTTAGTATTTTTCACTGAAGTTAGATGGTTAAGCAGGGGAAATACACTGCAGAGATTCATCAGTCTTCTGGATGAAATAGTGATATTTCTTAATGAAAAGAATAAAGTAGTCCCAGAACTTGACGATGTGGATTGGCTCTGCGATCTGGCATTTCTTGTTAATCTCACAAGTCACTTAAATAACTTAAATCTTAGACTTCAAGGGAATAACCAACTTATTTCTCAGCTAGCAAACCATGTGACAGCCTTTGAACAAAAACTAAAGTTGTTTCAGTCACAGCTAATCAAAGGTGAATTAGTACACTTCCCAAACTACCAACTAATGTGTGAGAAACACAATGTATGTAAGAAAAATGAACACTATGCAACAACAGTAAGAAAACTCAGGGAGGCGTTTGACACCAGATTTGGAAACCTCAAGAAAGAAAGGAATAACTTGATATTGTTCAGCAACCCTTTTTCTGTATCACCTGAAGACGTGGAAGTAGAAGCCCAGTTAGAACTGATTGACCTCCAGAACAGCGACATTCTTCATACAAAGTTTAAGGAAGGGGACTTACTCAGTTTCTATAATTATTTGCCCAAAGATCATTATCCTTATTTGAGAAACAAGGCTGCTATTTATGCAAGCTTATTTGGCTCTACCTATATATGTGAACAAACATTTAGTCTGCTAAGTCGAAACAAGTCAAACATTCGAAGCAGGCTGAGTGATGAAAGTTTGCACTTTGTTTTGCGACTGGCAACAACAAAGTTTCAACCCAACATAAAGAAGCTTGTCCATGAATCACAGTGTCAAAAATCGCGTTAAGAAGACTGTGTCATGCATGCCAGGTAAGGATTAATGATAGTTTTGTAACGTAATGGATTAAGTACTATATTATTACCATTAAGCACCTAAAATTTGTACATTTTTGTTTAAAATAAATCTTGCGGCCCTCAGTGAGTTTTAAGTTTGATCATGTGGCCCGAGGAGCCCAAAAGGTTGTACATCCCTGACACAGAGGTTTACCTAGTGCAGAGGATTTACATCAACACTACAGGCGTTGAGGACGTCACTGATGGTGCCAAACTTGGTGAAATGGTATATAGTTTCGAGATATAGCCCCCTGAATAACGGTGATCCTGAGGTTGACCTTTCAAGGTTACTTAAGGTCAAAGGGCATGGTACCAATTAAAAGTCCATGTGGGACCTTCTGTAAATAACTATCTGAAACCAGTTTCGAGTTATAGCCCCCTGAATATCCGTGACCTTGAGGGTGACCTTTGAAGGTCACTCAAGGTCAAAGGTCTTGGAGCAAGATGAAAGCTCATATGGGCATAGGGGAGTTCCCTTTTGTTAAAATGAGGGTGACCTTTCAAGGTCATTCAAGGTCAAAGGTCATGGAGCAAGATGAAAGCCCTTATGGGAGTTCCTTTTTGTTAAAAATGGTTAATATCTATATCTTCAACTGGTTTCAAGTTATAGTCCTCTGAAAATCTGTGATCTTGATTGTGATCTTTCAGGGTCATTTGATTGCCCCCCAAATTTAATCACTTTCTTTTGGGACCAGTGCCCACATATCCTGAAAGTTTCATGCAATTTCATTCAGCTGTCTTTCCGTAATGTTGCTGAGAAACAGAGAAACAAAGAAGCTCGACCAAAAACAATACCTCGTCGGACTCCGTCCGGGCGAGGTAAGAAGTGCGTGAAAGCGTGTGTGTGTGTGTGTGTGTGTGTAAAAAATAAAGGGCTAGAAGCCTAAAAAAATTAGTTCTATCCTAGAAAAATAAATAAATAAATAAAAGCCATTTTCAAGATCTGTTCATTTCGAGATGCCTGGTCACAATGCTTTTAAAAGACTGGCGGTTATAGGCAGAGGGAGATACAGACTGAGGAAAATAAAACCACTGTTAACCTACTGCATACATGAAAGAGTCAGAGAATCGGTTAACTCTTGCATTAGGGAGTTAGACAATAATAAAAAGAGGTGAGACCATGCTACCCGATGGATGCTGCACGTCCATCTTAATGGAGCAGGGATGTAAACGGACAATTCAGAAGTATAGTGGTCAATGAAGTAGCGTTAGGAAAGAAATCAAAATGCAACAATGCGGAAAAAAGAAATGGGTATCAGGAAGTAAGTAAGTGGAGGGGAGTTGATGAGACGAACAGCCTGTGACTCCATCCTAGGAGTAGACTGTAGCACCAGTCGAGCAGGGCAGTACTCCCAAGGTGGATGGAAAGCTGATGACAGGAAGAGCTGGAGCTCCCGTTTCATCAGCTCTCAGGATTTGTTCCTGACCATCCCCCTTTGCTGAACTTTTTCAGTGTCTCAGTAACACAGAGAGTAGGTCAGCATGCTCTTCAATACAAGTTTCTCTAACTGTCGGCACCAAACTACATGCACGCTACACACTACACTTCCTTTTCAAAATTTGTAAAAATGGTGCACGTAAACCATGCCTTGGACTCCACAGGGGGTGGGGACCATAAATGCCCCCACCATCTGCCCCTCTCCCGGTGGTGACTCATGGAGCTGGATGGAACCACTGTCTGTCTCACTCCTTCTTCATTTCTGTAACATTCGCGTTCTTTCCTCTAACTTTCGCTCTGTTGAGCACCACCTCTTCTCCTCTAAACCTCACCTTCTCTTTTTCTCTGAGACTCAGCTGTCTGAGGCAACTGACAGCAAACCCTTTTCTATATCCTCCTACTTTCTCTATTCTCATTTCCAAGCCAAGGGTGGCTGTTGCATTTATGTACGCAACGATCTATCTTGCTCTCGTGTTCCTGAACTTGATTCTTCTGAATTCTCTACTCTCTGTCTTCGGCTCTCCTGTCATTCTCTGACTAAATATATCTGTGCTGTTTACTTATCTCCTAATTCTACTGACTATCAAAAATTCTTTGACTATCTTACTTCTACGATGGAACACATTCTATCCATTTCTCCTTTCTCTGAAATCTCCATTCTAGGAGATTTCAATGTTCACCACCACCTTTGGCTCTCATTTCCTTTCACTGATCCACCTGTTGAACAAGCCTACATCTATTCTATCCTTAATGACCTAGAGCACCTTGTACAGCACGCTACCCGTATCCCTGACCGCCTTGGAGAGAGTTCCAAAATACTTGACCTTTTCCTAACAACTAATCCTGCTTACGTTGTTAATCTTTTGTCTCCATTGGGCTCCTCCGATCATAACCTTATTACCTTAACCTGTCCTATCACTCCGGTACGGCCTGTGGACTCTCCATAGAAACGCCGCATGTGGCACTTTGGAGCTCCAGATTGGGAGGCCTTCAGGCAGTACTTCTTTTATTTTCCTTGGAATGATTATTGGTTCCATGGCCGTGAGCCATCTGAGTGTGCCTTGCGCATTACGAAGGTTATTCTCTCGGACATGGAAGCATGCATTCCTTTCTCATATCCTCTGACTAATGCAAGAAAGTCTTGGTTTAATCACACTTGTTCTAATCCTGTCCTCAACAAGGAGAGGGCCTATAAAAGGTATCGGAGCCAATCCACCCCTGAATCACATCTTTTTTATATTTCTGCCCAATATCGTGCTAAATCTGTTCTTCGCTCTGCTAAAAATAATTTCATCCGTGGTAAATGTTCTCAACTCTCCAAACTCGAATTCTTCCCGCTCCTTCTGGCACCTTGTCAAAAACCTTTCTAACAGCATTACCTAATCATCCTTCCCTCCTCTTTTCAACTCTGATGGCTCTGTAGCTATTTCTTCAACCGATAAAGCAGATCTCTTTGCTCAGACTTTCTCCTCCAATTCCACCTTAGACGATTCCAGTGCTGTTCCTCCATCACTTCCCCCCTCTGACTTCCTCATGACTGACATTAAAATTTCTCCAGCTGATGTATTTTCTGCCATCATTGGCCTCAATATTAACAAAGCATATGGGCCTGATGGAGTCCCTCCTGTTGTCCTCAAAAACTGTTTCTGTGCTTACACCCTGCCAAGGTAAACTCTTTCGCTTTTGTCTATCAACTTGTACCTTTCCTTCTTGCTGGAAGTTTGCTCTCATTCACCCAGTCCGAAAGAAGGATGACTATTCCCACCCCTCTAACTATCGTCCAATTGCTTTAACATCCCGTGTCTCAAAAGTTTTCGAGTCAACTCTTAACAGAAAAATCTTAAAGCATCTTTCCTGTCACAACCTTCTTTCTGATCGTCAGTATGGGTTCCGTCAGGGACGCTCCACTGGCGATCTTCTCACATACCTTTCAGACTCCTGGTCATCCTCCTTTCGGGACTTTGGCAAAAGCTTTGCCATTGCACTTGACATCTCAAAGGCTTTCGATCGAGTCTGGCATAAATCTTTAATTTCCAAACTACCTTCCTACGGTTTCTATTCTTTTATCTGTGCCTTCCCCGCTGCAGGGGGTCACCTTTACGTGGTGGCGGGGCTTGAAACGTGGTTGGCGGTGCCACCTACTTTGGGGGCTTGCCTACCTTTCTAGGGTTTGGCATTTGTCGCCCTCGTGGACCAAGCACCCCCTACGTCACTAGTGGAGGAGGCCTGCTGGTGATGTTAGTAGCCCATTTGCCATCTAGGGCTGGACTGTCGCCTCCCCACGTGTTTGCCGTGCGTGGCGTCCCGTAATGCCGGGAGACGGGAGTCCTGGAAGTTGAGCGATGCTGCACGATGCGCCCTGCAGCTAGCAATACATCTCTTTGGTCCCCTATTCTGGCTAGACGGGCGGCCTGGTTGGGCCCGACCAGGTCAATCGGCTGGTCATGCGTTGGCTAGGGTCAAGTGGGCATTGGGGGACCTGGTGGCTCCTATCGTCCTGGAGTCACCCTTGCCCGGGTCCCCCGGTGGTTACCCGCGTATACTCTCCCGCTACCTCTGGGGTCGCCAGTGGTGTTNACGACCTCCCCTTGTTGGGCTCCATGGCGGGTGGAGGGGTGGGGGAATGAAGTTATTTTGGTTCATATGGATCAGACGCAGAAAACTTTCGTTGACGACACGGCCTCTGTCCCAGGACGTTCTTCTGACTGCACCACAATTATAGCCACTCTGGAGCCTTTCCGGGCCCCTAGGGACTTTCCTCCTCTGCCCCGTGTTTAACTGGGACAAGGAGAAAATCACGTCGGGCTGGTTTGGCTCTGGGGTTTGGCCCAGAAAGCACAGTGCAAGTCAATTTTTCAAAGTACCTAGTGCTGAAA
>JAGKTI010018222.1:0-17867 GCA_018397915.1 Birgus latro | reverse complement strand
GGAACAGTTTAAGGATTTGAATTTCATGTAAAGCAGACATTACCGATCTACCAGAAGACCCGCCGACATGTCGTAAAAATACCCCCTCTAATACAAATACACCAGTCTTATATGAGACAGTCCTAGCATGTATTCAATATGGACGGTGAGTGTTAGCGCCGAAGTGGTGACATATAGAGGTGTATGATACGTCGGAGGACTACTGGGCCTTGAGAGCACGCTGTGAAGCCTGTGCCCAGAGTCGAACACATAAAAAAAAAAAAAATCGTGCATCATGATTTATTTACAACTATACCTGAAGGTTATATTTTTTTAAGCGAGGAAGAAGGAACCAAAGGCTGAGCCAGCAAAACAGTTCCATCCAAGAAAAAATAAAAATAAACAACAATACAAAAGTGAGCCAAATTCAAGATCTGTTCATTTCGAGATGCCTGGACACACTGCGTTTGAAAGACTAGAGATCATAAGAAGTAAGAAATACAGACAGAGGGAGACAGTTCCAGACTTGACCTGTTGCATAAATAAAGGACTGAGAGTAACAGTTAACTCTTGCATTAGAGAGTTGGACAGAAAAGGGATGAGAGGATGTTGCCAGACGGGTGCTACGTGCCCGTCATAGAGGTGGAGGGATGCAAGCAGACAGTTCAGAGGAGCAGTGACCATTGAAGTAGCGATAGAAAGAGATAAAGAGGCAACAATGCGGCGAAGAGACAGAGGTTGTAGGGAATCAGTAAGAGGAGGAGAGTTGATAAGACGAATAGCCTTTGACTCCACCCTGTTGAAAAGAGCTGTATGTGTGGAACCTCCCCACACATGAAAGTTGTACTCTAAACAGGGGCGAATAAAACCCACTTATAAAGTCAAAAACTGTGCAGGAGTAAAGAAGGCAAGGAGTCGGCTTAATGCCGATATGCCGAGTATGGTTAACCTCTCCCTCCCTAGTGACGTTCTTTTTATCTAAGTGTCGCTGCCTCCAGACCATTATATGTTGATTAAGTGAAGTTTTTAGATATTGCCTTCATTGATCACTTCACTACTGGAGTACCTTCCTAAGCCGGGTAAAAACTTTTTGATCTTAGCCTATAAAGTAAGGAAAAAAAAATTAGTTGTAAATATGTAAAGAAATGAAAGAGAAGAGTTAAGTGATTAAGGTAAGACTTGTGTAAGAAAAATGTATTCAGTGTGTTATTGCAAAGACCTACATAAAAGCAGTAAATTATTCAGAGTCCAGGAACTGTGAGATTAGGAATAACATTCTCTCTCTCTCTCTTTTACTGGCCGTATGTGATAATGGCGGCTGGAGGGTTGCTGACAGAGGATTATGATGGCATATTTTTAAACTGTAATAAGTGGAGACCAGAAGCTTCGTCAGTGAATGATGGCTTGAATAACCTGCGTTTACTGTATTATTTCTTCTTCGTTCGCGCTGTATCCAGGTTTGTTTCAATAATTCAGTCACATTCATGCAAAATATATATTGTACAATACAGTGTTTTCTACTCTCTAAATCATCTGCGTTTTAGTCTCCCTTCCACCCAGACTATTGGCTTTAACCCCATGAATACAAACACGTCCTATAGTCGATCCTTTTTCCTAACATACATTAATATCTAAGTTACGAAAAGGTATCCAGTACTGAAGCAGCATATTCTTGGCATCTGCAGGCGGATTAAAATCGTCAGGGGATGGTAAAAATATAATGAACAAAAAAATACAACTTCAATGCAGCAAAGCTTAGAGCTCCCTTTCTGCTCCTCTCAGTCGTCCACGCACTTAACTGCTCTCCTCCCAACACATTTCCCCATTTGTCCGGAGCGTCGCATCTGGAAAGTTTAATGCATAAAACTATGCGATTAGAAAAGGACGTCACTTCTCTACAATACATGCCACTGTTAACATTAAGATATATTATGTCAACTGGGGGTCCTCCGCTGACATGTTGTGCATAGCTGCATTTAGTTACTCTCCAGCATCATTAATTTATCACTGGAGTAATTAAATATTATGATTCGTGCAGCATTGTAAGTTATTATTAGATTTATCAGTACTGTATGACAAATTGCTGTGTATTTGTTTTCATTAAGTATTGACGACGGACGCATATATACTGTAGTATTATAAATTCACTTTATCATCATCGTCCAGTTCTTCTAATAACCCTATCTTTTCCTCCAACATGTAGGAATCTTCCTATGCCAGTGGGGCAAAGCTTCGATAAAGTGGGTTATGATATTGTAATCGGAAGATAATTTGACAATATCTGAGAAGTCCCGAGTTCGGTTCCCGGGTCGACCCTGAGACCATTAGGCCAGGGGGCCGGATTCACTAACATGTTTGCAAGCCTCTAGAGGCACCTGACTTAATTTGGTACCTCAGATTACGCACTATAAAGGCTGCACAAAAGACACCGCAATTTGGTACTAACTACCGTTTTTATTTTAACGATGTCTTACCCTGTTTGTAAATTGCGCCCCCCACCACAGATATGCAGCACTAGCTTATTTCTGCTCAGCCAATGGCAGAGGATCCTTCAAGCGGACCTTTGGCACTATCAACCAATCATGGAGATTTCTCTCGTCAGCTGTTTGGCTCTCAAATGTTTACACAAATCTAGTACGTCTACTAATACAGGGAACACCACAACTATCTCATTATTTATTTAAGACAATAAGGAAGAAATACTCCCAGACCTACAGAACCTGCCAAGAGGCAGCCCAGTTTTAACCTGCGGCGATGGCCAGAAGGTCAATGAGTGGACAGTTTTATTCTTCTTCTGCTTATACGGTAATATACGGTAATTTGACTAGGAGAATCCGAATCTGCCATCAGTTGACACTTGAGGTGGCGCCATCCACTCACTCGATGTAGAGTTACCTTCAAATGATTACTGTTCCTCCCACCTGAGCGTCCCCATGATCTTTATAAAACTAAACATATTTTAATAAGATTCGGGATTCATCATGGAAAACAAACTTAAGTTTTCCCAGTGACGAACGAATAAACGGCCATGGCACTGAGGATTTTTCATTTTAACATACATTTCCATCCACTTTTGATCCCTTGTTGAGAACATAGGTTCCATAAGTACCACCGATTTCCTTTGGAAATTATTTATTTGACCAATTCCTTACTCTAAATTTTTCGTCTCCTTCCCAGTATAAGGATTCTTTATCTTTATCATACAGCCAACTCATTTGGTTGATTACTCTTGTAATACCAGACTGGTTTAGTCCTGTGGAATAATCTGCAACTAACCTAAAATGACATACCATAAATATACGTAACCTAACCTAACCTAATCAGGCTGACAAAGTCTAATATTAACGTAGATGCCACAAAAGGATTAGAAAACCTGACATAAAGTAAACAGATTTAATTAACATTTTTATCTTAGATGCCATAATTTAGGAAGATAACACAACCTAATCAGACCTGACCAAACCTAAAAATAATGTTGATGTCATAATAGCTAGATACAACCTAATATAACCTAACTAAACGCGATAATCTAATTTAATGATCAGTAGATACTATAAGAGTAAGGTAACCTAATATAACCGGACCTTAACTCACCAAATTTTGATGTGAATGCCATAAGAGAGGGAGATTACCTAACCAGCATTTACCTTCTCAGATTTTAATGTAAATGTCATAAAAGACCTGACCAGACCTAAGTATAACGTAGGTGCCATAACAAAGGGAAATAACCTAACCTAATCTAACCAAACTTGAAAACCTTATTTTAATGTAGCTGCCATAACAGCGGGAGATTTCCTAATGTAACCAGTCCTGACATAACCTAATTTTATCAGAACTGACCTATCCCTCCTTAGTCGTTGTAAAGCTTCCCATCTGTATAAGGTCTGTCCAAAAAACAAGCTGGACTTTGTAAATAGCGCACCAACTACCAACTGTATCGTGATCGCAAAGAAATCTCTGTGTAGTGACGACTTTGAGCTTTATTCTAGCACTAGCCGCATCATGCCACGTCACAAACACCCGCTGAGGGAGTCACCTTGACGTGGTGGCGGGGCTGGAAGAGTGGCTGGCAGTGCCACCTACTCTGGAAGCCTGCCCACCTTTGTAGAGTTCCGCATTTGTCGGCCTCGTGGACCAAGCACCTCCCCTACATCACTTATAGAGAAAGCTTATTGGTGATGTTGGTCGTCGCTACCGATTTTCAGTCTTGGGTGCGGTTTTTGTCTCCCCACGTGTTTGTCGTGTGTGGTGTCACGTAATGCTGGAAAATGGAGCCCTGGAGGTTGAGTGATGCTGGACGATGCACCCTGCAGCTAGCATCACATCTCTTTGGTCCTCCCTTCTGGCTAGACAGGCGGCCTGGTTCGTCCGGACCAGGACCATCAGCTGGTCACTTGTTGGCTAGGGTCAAGTGGGCACAGGGGGACATGGTGGCTGCTATTTTCCTAGAGTCACCCTTGTCTGGGTTCCCCACTGGTTACCTGTGTATACTCCCTCGCTACGTCTTGGGTCCCCACCAGTGTTATCCCTGGCATATGACCTTCCCTTCTTGGGCTCCGTGGTAGGTATAAGTGTGGGGGAAAGAAGTATTTAAAAGAGCTGAATGTCCATGACACAAAATGATATTGTTGATGACTCTGCCTCCACCCCAAAACTTTCTGGACCATGATCCCTTATTGCCACTCTGTAGCCTTTCCAGGCCCCTGGGGAAGGTCCTCCCTTGACTCAGCATTCAGCTGGGACTGGGAGGCGTTCACGTTGGGTAGGTGGGGCTCCAAGGTTAGGCCCAGCAGAAACGGTGCCCGCGTCACATGCGAAATATCTAGTGCTGAAATCCTCTGTGGGTAGGTCAGTGCCAGATATTAATATTTTTTATTTGCTCCCTACCATTGTGTCTGCATGTGGCAGAGAACTTGGAATCTCATCACAGGGGGATGGAAGCATCCTGGTTAAGCATCCTGGTTGAGGTGTCCTCCCCAGAAGAGAGCTCCCGAATTTTTGCTCTAACCTCTGTTTATGGTACTAATGTTACCTGTGTTCCTCATGCTACCTTTAACTGATGTAAGGGTGTCATTTATTCCCGTTACCTCCTCCAATGCTCAGAGGCATGGTTGCTGGAAGAGCTGCAATCTTCCATTGTGGCGGCCGTTGAGCACCTGCAAAAGAAAATGGATGGTGTTTTGACCCCAACTCCGACATTTGACAACCTACTTCTACGAAACTGACTTGGCTCTCACTTCCTGTGGAGCCATTTGCGCTGACCCAGAAGCGAAGTTTCCACTGTCAGGGGTATGGACATGTTAGCCAATTTTGCTGCAGTGCACAGGCTGGCCTTCCTGGTGTCTGTGTCTCCTGTGGCAGGCCAAGTCATACCAGTGACTGTTCAGGACCTCTTAAATGAATCACTGTGGGGGTCCTCATGCTGTAACTGCCCTCAGTACTGCCTGGAGAAGGAGAATTTATCCATTCGAACATATGAGAAGGTTTCGTTTCCTGAGGCTAAGAAGAGAGCCCAGATTCGCTTCCTCCAGCCTGGGGTTACTTATGCTGCTGTCCATTCTGGAATGCCATTGCGCCCCCTTGTCTCAGAAGCTGCCTCAAGCCATTTCATTGCCCACTTCCACGTCTGGTGATTTGCTTGATGCTGTTCCCAAAGCAAGTACTGTTTATGAGATTCGTGTTCGCTTACCCTCAACTTCGACTACTAAATTCTGTCCCCACTTCAGTTGTTGAGGGTTTGCTCACTTCATTGGCGATGGTGGAACGTGTCTCTTTGTCCTACCAATTCCAGCATTCCAAAAATTTTATCTGTATCTGGCAAATGCCAGTGTGATTCTTCAGAGTCCTCTGAGCCTGAAGTCCATCCACCTAAGGTATCTGCTGTGGAACCTTGTGTCGATCTTTCTTCTTTTCCCTCTGCCGTAGAAGCTCAGGGGTCTAGCCAGGTGGAGGTTGAAGCTGATTGTTCGCCTGTAATCTGGTTCCCACCTGGGGATGGTGTTGCACAGACCGTTAGTGCTGCATTAGATATCATCTTCACAGGGTTCAGGTCCTATGGATTTTAATTCTACTTCTGGGGTTTCTGGTGGTGGCACTGGCCGTCCTCCATCACCCAGGGCAGCCCAGGGCAGCTTCCATGCTGCCTTCCATGCAAACTGTTGTTCCTACTCAGGGGAGGAGTGTGGTGAAACTTTCTTCTTCCTCGTCCCCATGATTGCCATTGGATGTTCGGCATAGGGTGCAGGTTTTGGTTTCTGGGCAGGCTTTTCCTAAGGGCCTTTCTAAGCATCAGCACAAACCCGCCAACTTGTCAGGAGTTGTACAGTTCCGCATCTTAATCTGATCCACCCTCCACCATGGGTTCTGTCATTCAGTAGAATTGTCGGGGTTTACGTGCCAGCTATGAGGAACTGCGTCATATTGGTGCACAATTTTCTCCTATATGCATGTGTATCCAGGACACCATGGTTGGTGATGCTGCTCCTTTTGTTTCATCTGGCTACAATGCCTTTTAATCTGATCATGTGCCAGGCCAAGGTCGTCGTGGAGGTGTTGCTATCGTCCTTTGCCATGATATTCCATTCAATCATCTCGACATTTCCTCTCCCCTGAAGGCTGTTGCTTCCAAGCGTTTTTACACCGTTGGTGTACGGTTTGTAGTCTTTATCTTTCACCTAGTGTTATTGTTAGAAGGGCAGATCTGGAGGACCTAGTTTATGGCCTTCCTTATGTTATTATCTATCTATATGTCAGTATACCTAGGCTGATTCCCCCAAAGAAAGGGGAGTAGCCGTGACAGGACGACACACTTCCTCTCTACTCATCCACACACACACATTTATTTGTATCTTCACCCAAGGAGAGAAGGCACAGATCCTCACTGCACCACACCGCACGAGGATCAACTGTGCAGTGCAATCAGCGGCATCTGCTGCAGGACCCGATAGTAAAGCAGGTTTACCCCTACCACATCGTAACGGACCCATCCCCTACACCCACACCTGACCCGATCAGCTGATCAGACCAAATGTGGGAGAATATCCCCTCAGATCTGCATCACCATTTATTCACTCACAATTCTCTCCGATCATTCCGATCACTCTCAACCACTCTTCTATGCTCTATAGACCACCCTCATGCATCCAATGCTCTCTTCACACTGTCCATCCATTCTGTTTGTGGTCTTACTCTCAGCCTTACGCCTGTCACATCCAATCCAGTTATTTTCACCAATCGCTCTTCATCCATTCTCTCCATATGCCCAAACCATCGCAACACTCTGCTCAACTTGATCAGCCATCTCCTGCATAACTCCAGTTCTCCTTCACACTTCATCATTCCTCATTTGATTCATACACGACACTCCAAACATACTCCTCAGACACCTCATCTGCATTACATTCAAATTTTTCCTCTCTGCTACACCCATATTCCATGTTTCAGTCCCATATAATGCAATCAGTTACCAGGAGATATAAATAGTCATCATTCACTATGAGGTGACAGTGAGGCCAACCCTTGTGGTGTTATGCTTGCTTCCTTAGTGGAAGAGGAGGATTGGCTGTTTTAAACTCCAGTGATTATTTCCAGATTCAGACTGGAACTTTTATTGCTACTGATTTGTCCTTGTGCTCAGTTGATGCTGTTTTATACTTTTACTGGCATGTGTTGCCAAACCTATATGGGAGTGGCCATTTCCCATTACTTTTAACTGTTGCTGAGGATGGAGCTCAGCCTCATCGTCCTCCCTGGCCTCTGGATAAGGCTGGCTGGCTACTTTTCATTAAGTTCTGTTGCTCTTACTGTCAATGACTCTGGCTGTCTTACTGAGGCAATGTCTCATTTCACAGACGTGTTGCACTCAGCAACCTTGTTATCTATTACAAACATAAAGGGCAATATCCTACAGACGTGTTGCACTCAGCAACCTTGTTATCTGTTCCAAACATGAGGTGTCAATATCCTAAACATCCGGATCCTTAGTGGAACCCCGAGTGCAATTCCGCAGTGGCAGCCAAACTTCGTCGCCACCGTGGGGATCCTCAGTATTTGGAGGCGTATCGGAGGGCGCGAGCTCATATGAGGCAGGTTTTAAAGGAGGCCAGGCATTCCTTCTGGAAGGGTTATGCTTCCTCCATCAATTCGAGAACTTCCTGCACTCAGGTGTGGAACCGGATATGGATAATAAAATGAAAATTTTTTCCCTCCCTTCCTGTTTTATCTGCAGCAGGTACAACTGTGGCTGATCCTTTCGCTGTTGCAGAGATGCACGCTGATCATTCTGCCAGCGTGTCACAGGATACAGATTCGCCTAACAGCTTTCCACCATCACTGATTAGAGTCTTGTGGTCTCAGTTTTGCCTCTTCATGGGAAGAGTTTAGTAATGTTCCCTTTTCTGTTTCTCAACTCCAGGTGGCTCTGTTGCAGTGCCATGATTCCTTTCCTGGCTGTGATGATATTCCTTATGCCTTTTCACGTCACCTGAATGATGAGTCCCTTTCGTTTTTGCTGTCATTGTTTAATAAGATTTGGTGTGTTGGTGAGTTTCCGGGTTTTTGGAGAGTTGCTGTAGTTATCACCATCCCCAAGCCAGGTAAGAACCACTAACAAATTACGAATTTTCGGACTATTTCTCTGATTTCTTGTATTTATAAGGTCTTGGAAAAGATGGCCAATGTTAAGCTTGTGTGGCTCTGGGGGAAAGCTGACTTCTTACCCAGCTTCCTTTATGGTTTTTGTAAATGCTATCTACGTCTGAATCCCTACTGTCTATTGAATCTCCTGTCTGTGATGTTTTCTCCACTAACGAACGCCAGGTCACGGTCTTACTTCAATCTGGAGAAGGCATACAACACTGCCTTGTGTCATGGCATTTTTCTTTCTCTTCAAGAGTTTGGTCTTCGTGGGAGCTTGCCAACTTTTATTCAAAATCTTTCATCTAACTGTTTTTTGAGGGTCCGAGTGGGAGGAGTGCTTTCTGATGCCTGTGAATCTGAAGATGGAGTACCACAAGGGAGTATCCTTAGTGTTACTTTCCTTGCTGTTGACATCAACAGTGTAATCAATATACGTCCTGATGGTGTGCGTGGTTCACTGTATGTAGAGGACCTTTCAAATTCCATCACTGCATCCAGAATGTCTCTGGAAGAGGAGAAGTTGCAGTTGGCTCTTAATAGAATTTCTGTGTGGACAGAGTCTCGTAGTTTCTCTTTTTCTTTGACATAAACAGTGGCTATGCATTTTTGTGTCATTGGGGGATTCAGCCAGACCCTAACTTGTTTCAGTATGGTTGCAGAATATCCTGCATGGAACAGACACTGTTTCTGGGTCTTCTATTTAACAGATACCTAACGTGGGTTCCTCAAATTCGTTAAGGCAGCTTGTATTAAAGCTTTGAGTCTACTGAGGGTTTTGGCTCATACCTCTTGAGGTGCTGACTGTCAGACCCTCATCCTTTTGCATAGGTCTCTTAACCTCCCTGAACTTGAATATGGGTGTGAGATCTCCTCCTCTGCAACAGATGCCCATCTCCGGTTGTTAGATTCAGCGCATCATGTCAGTGTACGTCTGGCAACTGGGGCAATTAGTTCATCCCCGATTTCAAATGTGTTGGTGGATGCTGATACCCTTCCTTTGGATTTACGTAGGCAGTCGTTGAAGATGAGGTGTTGGTATCGTCTTCATCACATTCCGGAATCAGTTCCATGTTCCATGATCACTTGGGATTTCCGACCTTCTGTTTATAACACACGTCTTAGGTTCCAGAAGCCCTTTTCCTATAGGGAGGGACCACTCTTTTAAATTGGCCTTGTCTGCTCCAAGACTGACAATTTGTCCACATCTGATCCCAAAGTTGGGTTTTTGCCTACTCCCTCTTGTGACAAATTGTAGGTCTGTTATTGGTATCTCCCTGTGGCGGGGGGGACACAATCTGGCTGCACTATGGGGTGGTACTACTACTCTGCGGCCAGGTTGTGTTAGGAAGAATTCCGCCACCGTATTCCCTGCATGTCGTAAAAGGCGACTAAAAGGGGCGGGGTGAGGGGACTAGGGACCCCCTCCTCTGTTTTTTAGTTCCTAAAAAGAGACGGGCCAGAGAAAGGGATGGGGGATCGAGTTATCCACGTACCCTGAAGGTTGGGTCTATGAATGTGCGTGGATGTAGTACGATTGAGGCTAAAAGGGAGGAGATTGGGAGAATGTTTGTGAAAACAAAGTTGGATATGTTAGCTTTGAGTGAAACAAAGATGAAAGGGAAAGGGTGAGTCTATGTGTGGAAGTGTGAATGGAAGTTTGTCAGGTGCTGATAGAGGAAGAGCAAGAGAAGGTGTGGCCTTGTTAATGAGCTAGGAAGAACAGCTATGTGTGACTGAATGGAAGGAGGTGTCATCGAGACTGATGTGGGTGAAAGCGAAATTTGAACGTGAGTTGTGGGTATTTGTGAGTGCATATGGGCCCGGTAGTGAAAGGGATGAAGAAGAGAGGGAGTCTTTCTGGAATTATGTTGATGAGTGTTTGCAGAGGTTTGGAGCGAATGTGAATGTGGTAATGATGGGGGATCTGAATGCTAGAGTGGGAAATGTAGCAATTGAAGGTGTAGTCGGTATGCATGGTGTGCCTGGAAGAAATGAAAATGGGGAACGAATGATAAGTGTGTGTGTTGAGTGAGAAATCGTGATTAGAAATACCTTGTTTGAGGAGAAAGATATTTACAACTATACGTGGGTGAGACAGGAGGGTGGAAGGGTTGTTGATAGAGCATTGATGGGCTATGTGGTTGTGTCCAGGAATGTAATAGGAAGATTGTTAGATGCGAGAGTGTGGAGAGGGGAGGGTGGAGGTATGTCTGACCACTTCCTGATGGAGGGAAAGTTGAGAGTAAGTAAGAGATGGGTGAGAGCTAGGAGAGTTAGGTGTGGCAGGGAGGTTTTGAAAGTGAGTGAGTTGGATAAAAGAGAGAAAAGGATAGAATATCAAGAGAAACTGAAAGATGAGTGGAGATCAGGAGAATGGCAGTGTGGAGGAGGAATGGCAGTTGTTTAATCCGTCCAGTCCCGACTGATTTTTTACCCAACACACCCTCCCTCAGAACCCGACCGATTTTCAACTTTTTTTTGGGGGGGGGGGCTCAAACCTCCGCTTTTGGTGAGAACCATCGAAAATTCATAGAGAAATCGCCCTCCTGAGGTGTACAGGTGTCAGTCAGCCTTACAATTTCCTCCATTCCCATGGCACCTGGCTACAAAGAAAACGAACTATGGAAGGGTTAACTAATTCAAGCCACGTTAAATTACGTATTAATTTATTTATTTGGTACGAATTTATGTGTAGTACAAGACTATATTGGTTTTATATAGGCAATAGAAGCATTGTTCAGTACCAAACACATCCACATATGGCACCTTCCTTCACGACATTACCACTTCATCACTTCTGTTTGTTTCTTCCTCTAGCTTCTTTATTTCTTTGTCCTTAACCTCAGGAATCACTTTCCCCGTGAATTTCGTCATTGGAGAGACCGTGCGGCAACATGTCTTTACTGGCCAGGTTACTGCTAACAGGTGAATTGCCGAGTGTCAGGGAGGGAGGGGGGTCAGGTGGGGCCAGGCAGCATCCCTGATTGACAGCAGGTAGAGGAAGGACTCCCACATATGCCTACCAAAAATCACCTGCGAATCTGGAAAAATGTGCAAACGACGGGCCTTGCGATTGACTGACTTACAGTGCACATCTGTGGGTCTGCCCGCGGAAAAAAGTAGTTACGTGAATCGTACGTCGGTGGGACTCGGCGGGTTAACAGAGCAGAGCTGTGGTGGGGTATGAGGAAGCGGTGTGTGGTGTGAGACGAGTGGGTGGTGGTGTAAGAAAGGGAAGTGAATGGTGGTGCGAGGAAGTAAGTATGGCTGTGGCTCAGAAGAGATGTGCATATGAAGTGTGGTTGCAGAGGAAGGATGAGGTGTCATATTAGAGATATAAGGAAAAGAGAAATAGGGCGAGAAGGGCTGTGCGTGATGCTAAAGTGGCAGCAGATGAGAGGTGGGGTAGGCAGTTGACTGAGAATTTTCAGCAGAATAAGAAAATGTTTTGGAAGGAGGTGAAAAGGGTGTGAAAGGAAGAGCCTGGGAAGGAAAAGTGAGTAAAAGCAGAGGATGGAAGGATGTTAACTGAGATGGATGCAGCAAGGAAGAGATGGGCGGAGTATTTTGAAAGATTGTTAAATGTAGAGGAGGAAAGTGAGGCTGAGATTGTGGCAGATGGAAGGGTGCAAGGAATAAATGTGTTGGGAGAGTTGAATGATTCTTTGATCACGATGGAGGAAGTGCAAGAGGCAGTAAGAGCAGATGAAAACAGGGAAAGCTGCAGGTATGGATGGGTGGGCTGTGGAATGCCTGAAAAGTGGTGGAGCGACTATTGTTGACTAGTTAGTAAGACTGTTGAATGTGTACTTTGTGCAAGGATATGGTGCCAGTTGACTGGGCAAGTGCTTGTGTGGTTCCATTGTATAACGGTAAGGGTGATAAGTATGAATGTACTAGCTTTAGAGGTATAAGTCTGTTGAGTGATGTAGGTAAGGTGTATGGCAGAGTGTTATTTAAGAGAGTAGAGGGTAAAGAGGGAGTGATTGGTGATGAGCAGTGTGGCTTTAGGAGAGGGAGGGGATGTGTGGATCAGGTGTTTGCTATGAGACAGGTGTGTGAAAAGTATTTAGCGAAAGATAAGGATGTGTTTTGGGCCTTCATGGATTTCGAGAAAGCATATGACAGAACTGATAGGGAGGCTTTGTGGACTGTTTTAAGATTGCATGGCCTTGATGGCAGGTTACTAAAAGGAGTGAAAAATTTTTATGTAAATAGTAGAGCATGTGTAAGAGTGGGAAATACTGTGAGTGATTGGTTTCTCGTGAGGGATGTGTGATGTCGCCTTTGTTATTTAATATTTATATGGACGGTGTTGTAAGGGAGGTGAATGCAAGCGTTTTAGGTGGAGGACTGAGTCTGGTGAATATTGATGGTAGAGAGTGGAATCAGAAGCAGCTACTGTTTGTGGATGATACTGCACTGCTGGCTGATTCAGAGGAGAGATTGAGATAGTTGGTAGAGGAGTTTGGAAGGGTGTGTGAAAGAGGAAATTGAAAATAAATGAGAATAAGAGTAAAGTGATGAAGTGTACGACGTGGGTAGATGGTAGGAGGATGAATATAGTTTTGAATGGTGAGTTGCCTGAGGAGGTAGAGTGTTTTACGTATTTAGGGTCACATGTTGCTGTGGATGGAAGAATAGCTGCAGAAGTGAAGTTTAGAAGGAATGAAGTAGGGAAGGTGCTAGGAGGAATAAAAAAAAGTGTTTAGATGTCGTTTGCTTAGAATGGATGTAAAGAGAAAGCTGTATGAGGGTATTGTGGTACTGACTGCGTTATATGGGGCTGAAACATGGAATATGGGTGTAGCAGGGAGGAAAAGTTTGAATGTAATGGAGATGTGTCTGAAGAGTATGTGTGGAGTGACGCGTATGGATCGACTGAGAAATGATGAAGTGCGAAGGAGAACCGGAATTGTTCGGGAGATGGCTGATCGAGTTGAGCAGAGGGTGTTGCGATGGTCTGGGCATATGGAGAGAATGAATAATGAGCGATTGATGAAAAAGATAACTAGATCTGATATGAGAGGTGTAAGGCTGAGAGGAAGACCACAAATAGGATGGATGGACGGTGTGAAGAGAGCGTTGGGTGCGAGAGGGTTGACTTTTGATCAATGAAGAGTGGTTGTGCGTGACAGAAATGAATGGAGAGAAATTGTGAATGAATAAATGATGAAGTGTACGAGGTTGGTAGATGGTAGGAGGATGAATATAGTTTTGAATGGTGAGTTGCTTGAGGAGGTAGAGTGTTTTACGTATTTAGGGTCACATGTTGCTGTGGATGGAAGAATAGATGCAGAAGTGAAGTTTAGAATGAATGAAGTAGGGAAGGTGCTGGGAGGAATAAAAAAAAGTGTTTAGATGTCGTTTGCTTAGAATGGATGTAAAGAGAAAGCTGTATGAGGGTATTGTGGTACTGACTGCGTTATATGGGGCTGAAACATGGAATATGGGTGTAGCAGAGAGGAAAAGTTTGAATGTAATGGAGATGAGGTGTCTGAAGAGTATGTGTGGAGTGACGCGTATGGATCGAGTGAGGAATGATGAAGTGCGAAGGAGAACCGGAATTGTTCGGGAGATGGCTGATCGAGTTGAGCAGAGGGTGTTGCGATGGTTTGGGCATATGGAGAGAATGGATAATGAGCGATTGATGAAAAAGATAACTAGATCTGATGTGAGAGGTGTAAGGCTGAGAGGAAGACCACAAATAGGATGGATGGACAGTGTGAAGAGAGCGTTGGGTGCAAGAGGGTTGTCTGTTGAGCAAGGAAGAGTGGTTGTGCGTGACAGAAATGAATGGAGAGAAACTGTGAATGAATAAATGATGATGCAGCCCTGAGGGGATATTCTCCCTCATTTTGTCTGATCAGCTGATCAGGTCAGGTGCGGGTAAGGGGATGGGTCCATTATGATGCAGCAGGGATAAACAAGCTTTGCTGTCGGGCCTTGCTGCGGATGTCACTGGCTGTACTGTGCAGTTGACCCTCGTGTGGTGTGGTGTGGTGAGGATCTGTCCCTTCTCCCCTTTGGGGCTAAGATGCGAATGAATGTGTTTTAGTGGATGAGTAAATTGGGAGTGTGTCGACATGTCTTGGCTACCTCTCTTTTCTTGATGGAAGAGGCCTAGATACATATATAGATAGATAGACTTCCCTCTCAGGTGTCCCTCTCTCTCCTTTTATAACATGCCTCAACTCATGACGGCTCTTTCCTCGTCAATACTAACGGATCTAAGACTGATACTGCAGTAGGCTTTGGTGTCGTCTTCCCTGCCTTCAGTTGGGGCACCTTTCTGTATTGCATTGATACATACGGCATAACTGACTGCAATTTTATGTGCTCTCCAGATCATTTTTACTCTCCCCACTCTGTTTTTGTGATTTTTAGTGACTCCTGCAGTGCTCTGTCTGCACTGGAGCCTTTTATTTGATCCAACCCACCTGTTTGATTATTTTAGAGTGTTTTTTTCTCCTTGGCCATTGTGACCATCACTGGGACTTCTGTTGGGTTCCTGCACATGTTGGTGTGGAGGGCAATGAGTGGGTGGATACATTAGCTAAAACTGCATCTTCTCGATGGCCTCCTAACAATTATTCGCTTCCTCCTTCCAATATGACACGATCATTGAAATACATGATTCGTACTTGTCGGCAGAGACAATGGGATGCCGTTGATCATAATAATTTAATAGAAAATTTTCAGAGTGGTTGTGCCGAAAGGATCTCCTCTCCATGCCTCGGTGATTGGAGGTGGCTCTCGGCCAGCTTCAAATTGGGCACTCTCGGCTGATGCATGGATTCCTGATGTGTGGCAGGACACAGCCGTATTGTGATGATTCCCTTGCTCCCATTACCGTCTGTCACTTGATGGTTGAGGGTCGAAGTAGTGGGGGACCTATGTCAGTTAATCCTACTGTCTGTCCTCGATGCTTGGAGGAGCCTGTGGCGATTATACTAACATTTTTAGTTTCCTACAAGAGGCGGGCTCCCTACCACTTTTATAGGTAATTGGTATTAATTATTCTGCTGTCATATTAAGTATTTTATTTCTGCAAAGGTATATTAACTTCGGTTCGAGCATGCCTTTTTTGGTGTGTGGCTTTCACTTTGTTGTCTGGCGGCATGTGACCCTGGTAGTTACACCGCTATTATTTTTTAATTAATAATCAATCAACCACATCACATGGTCATCGAGGCACATGTGCTTGTGTGAACATGTGTTTAGTGAACTTGATGAATTTTCTTCTATGTCTTTTCTCGTCTGATATTGGCGACTTTATAGGAGAGATTCCATCCTTGGACAATTAAAAAAAAAAAAGCAAGTGCCAAATCTGAAGAGTAGGGTAACTAGGGGATGATAGTCGCCCCTTGCTTCGACAAAAAGTCATGGATAACAAGCGATGTGTGAGCATGTGCATTATCATGGTGCAACAAACAGGTTTTGTTTGTCCACAGTCCATTCTTCAGGCCTCTTCCTGTGCAATGCCTCCCTCAGACGCCTAACCTTTAGGCGCCTGGGCACGTCTATTGACGTGTTGGTAGAGTGCTACTGTCCACATCAATGTACATTTTGATTTTTCATGGGCATGTTTGAACTTTGTAGCGCGCCATATGGACTCAGAGTATTGTCCCGGCATGGCTGGTGCGCGGGGACACGCTGGTGGCCGGGGGTGGGGCGGGGGTGGCTGGGGGAGGAGTGGGAGGGCAGCTAAGCAGTGAGGAGGGCTGAGGTGGTGGTTGGGGGGAGGCTGGCATAGGAAGAGTGTGGCCTTTGAACCAGTTGATACTGGTTTGGTGTAGGGGTTGGGGTCAGGAGGGGTGGGGTGGTGTGGAGTGGTGGGGAGGGCTACAAGGGGGCCCTGAGGGGTGTCGGGGAGAGTGTATGGGTGCTTGAGTACACTTGAACTGACCATAGGGAGTATCACACTGTCAAGAAGTACTAAAAACAGGGAAGTAATGTGTAAATAGCGTGTAAATAATTGTGAATACCTAAATAGACATATGTTTGATAGAAAATAAGTATGATGGAAAGCATAAAATAAGCTGATCTTTATTAGTTACTATCTTGTATTTTTTTTGCTATTTTAGTTGTAAGATTGTGTTCATACGGCATTGTGAATTAGTGAGAGAAACAAAGACACACTCCAAAACTCATTTTGGCGCTAGATAATCCTCCCTCCTCCCTCCACCACCACCACCAAAACACCACCGCGACCTTGAACTCGTTCAGCCCAGCCACCACGCATCACCTCCCTCACACATCCCCACCACTTCCACATCGCCAAGAGAGAGTAAGTATGCTCTTTTTATGTGTTTTTTTGTCATTTGTGATTGATCTGCAATGAAACAAAAAATATTTTTGGGAAAATCGATTATTCTGAAAATAACCTGGTTCTGGGAGTGGATAGGTTTACCAAGGCCCGGCGCCTAATGGTTAAGGCCATCGTCTCTTTTGACATGTTGCTCCTAAACTATTAGGGCTAGGAGGCTGCAATTTAAATCAGTTATTGATTTGTATTGGGGATTGTTTGTGTATAACTTTCATCAAATTTGGTTCATTAGATTTTCATTTAGAGATTTCGTTTTTTCGAAAGTTTCTACATTATAAGAAATTAACAGGTTCCTAAAGTAATCCATAAAATTTGGTTTCCTATGTGGCAAACTAATCATAAAGAGTTGCTGTACAGATTCTTTAATATGTTTTATATTTGCGTTAGAATATCAATTATTTTTATTTCGATGAAAATCTAAGTATCCTCTTGTGCCAGTTTCCTGGATGTTCGGCAAGCTCTGTACACCAGACATCTCAGTATACAAATTATCCTATTAGAGAATTTGTAGCAATTTTTATGGGCTTCCATTACCACTATTTTTTTTGTTTTAAATAGCTGGTATGGTTAAGGAGCTAACAGAGTCCAGAGGTCAAAAACATACGGCCGTGGACAACTGAGCACCACACCACCTCTCTCTCTGCTCTGGCTGCAATGAGTAGTGAGTATACAGTCGACACTAAGATGCCAGATGCCGAGACGAGCATTTAGTTGATGATTTATGTACAAAAAAATATTGGCATTTCTATGTAAATTTTGCACAAACCTATATCATGATGCATGAAGAAGTGCTAAAGTTACACTGGAGAGCTTTATGTGGGTGTACAAAAATGCAGTTTTAAAACACTTCTTCATTTCTGAAAATGATGTCACTTCGCACAGAGACAGGGGAGGAATGCCAGAACTTCGAGGAATTTTCTCA